>JAZHYW010034061.1:0-28726 GCA_037355805.1 Ixodes ricinus | reverse complement strand
GGACGCGCCTTACAGCGCTGTCACAGCTACCGGTGCGCGCGCGTTCCATGCACGAGGGCTCATTCCGCTCTCGTGAGGTGAGCACGCCGCTCCATCACCCTCTCCCGAGCGCGGGAGAGGGTGAGCTAGGGGCAGTGCTAAGTCCTCACAGGCGGAATGAGCCCTCGTATGGGGTACTGCGTGGTAAGATATAAACAGGTGTTTAGAGTGCCTTGAATGACTTGCCTTCATAGCTCTGTGGTTAGCGCGTCTGCCTGCTGATCAAAGGGTCAACGGTTCGAATCCCGCCGGCGCCGGTCTTTTTATTTATTTATCGACCCGCGGCGTAAGAGGTTAGATAGCCAGATAGATAGATAGATAGATAGATAGATAGATACATAGACGAAAAGTGCGTGAAGTATCCAAAAGAATGCTATTCGCATTAAAAATCAATCAACGATCAAACACACTGAGGTCATTTCCGGCCAGGACGACAAGGGACCAATGCAAACGCGACATTTCGTTGAGATTGCAAACGCTGTTATTACAAAATGTGCACGCTTTCGTGGAATGATAAAAGCAAATAAGAGTAGCTGAAAAGTCTTAATTTTTTTTGCGGAGAGGGAGCATGTAGTACTGCAATGGTTGTCTCAAAAACAGCGCACAATGTGTTTTTATTTATGTTGTTTCCCCCGCAGGAGTGATGTGTCCGGTTGTCAGCTCTTGAGCGCGCGTTCGCTGGGTTGAAGCGTAGTCCGTGCTGTATGGGCAACGAACCGCGCACATTCGAAATGTCAACCGGCGGTTCCACCGGTCGGAGGCGCAAAGGTACTTCGCTCGCTATTGGCTGACAGTGGTGCTGGTTTTGGAACATGCTCCCCCCAGTCGCTGGAGATGACCTCGGTGTGTTGCGATCTTTGATCGCTTTTTGAATAGGAAAATCGGCAGCGTATCGTCATGATTTAGGGATTTCTAGGATGCTTAGAGCCAGCAGAGTGAGTTATCGCCATATTAAGGCGATCTCAATAACTTCCTCATGGCGCCTTTAACCTATCCCCGATTATGAGAACTGACGGATCATGAAAGAGCATGTTTGTGAAATAACTATCTTGTGGTATATTCGTAGGGTTTTCAAGAAGCATACGTTGTCGCTATGTCACCCAAACGAGCATTTGAGTGTTTGTCGTGCTAGTGCGACTAGAGCACAAGTTGTACGATGTTCACAGAATGAATACCGCGCATTTTTTTAGAACTGTTTAGTCTTATTTTATTATTTTCTTTTCTTTTTTAGTATCCAGGGTGAGAACATCGGAATCCCTGGTCTCATGCTGTTCCACTTGCATTACTTGAAGCCCTACAGGCGTCACCGACGGGTGGTGACCAGGACATTGTTGCTGCTCGCAGCTTTCATCCTGTTGCTTTATTTGAGCTTATCGGGTGTCTTCGAACGTCTGCGAGAGACGCCATACTCTGACTACTCTTATCCTCCAGAAATCGATCTCAAATACCTGCTGCGGTCGCTCAAGACGGGCAGCGAACCGTTTTACAACGTTCAGAATCACTACGAGCGGTACGTCTTCAAGATCAGCAACAAACTCAAGTGTCACGTTTCACAAAACCGGACGTCCATACTGATCGTCGTCAAGTCTGCCGTAACCCACCAGTCACTTCGAGACACGATCCGCCAGACCTGGGGACAAGAAAACCGCTTCGAGGACGTAGATCTCCGACGAGTGTTTATGGTTGGTGTGAAAGCCAACGACGAAATTGCACAGAGCGCCTTGGAAGATGAGCATGCCCACCACGGTGATCTGGTACAAGCGGACTTCATCGACACCTACTACAACAACACCATCAAGATGATGCTCTCCTTCCGTTGGGTCCTGGAACGCTGCACCCGGCGTCCAGTGGATATTTTTCGCCGACGATGACTATTACGTGTCCGCGAAAAACCTCGTCCAATTCCTCCGGGACTCTATGAACCCGAGAGATCGGCACTTGGTGGGCTATGTCTACGACGAAGCGGCGCCGTACAGGGCCTACTTGAACAAGTGGTACGTGTCCTTGTCCGAATATCCCTTCAGCCGGTACCCTCCGTTTCCGGTGGGTGGTTCGATCGTGATGTCGATGCCTGCGCTTACTGAGCTCTACCATATGGCCCGGTATACGCGGCAGTTTCGTCTAGACGACGTCTTTCTGGGCATCGTGGCAAGAAAGGCTGGACTGCGGCCGCTGCACGGTGACAAGTTTCGTGACAAGAACCAGCCCAAGTTGCCCGAAAGACTTCATCGGCATTGTGGCCGCTCATGGAGTTTATGACAAATACCACTTGGTTCAAATCTGGGAACAGCAGAAACGCTTAGGGCACGCGTGAGGCTGCTCTCACCCATGTGCCGAGTACAAGAGGTATAGAACGAAGCTGAGCTATACTTTGTTTCAGCTTAAAGCGGCCATGAAACGAATTTTGGGCTGGGATAAATAAGTTTAGATTGGAGTTTTACTAATAGCATACCCTTTAGTGGGCCAAAAAGAAAGAAGGTGGAAAGTCAAAAGCCTGGTTTTCGGGTGCGAAAATTTGAAAACACAGCGGACTATTTCGTACTTCCACCCCTTCGAAGTCTCTCTTCCTTTTCACCGCGATACATCCGCGGTACCCAAAACTGTGTCACCTGGCCCAAACGCACGTCACACGACACCGGACCTCAATTATTCCCTTTACCCCTAAGCTGACAGTGGGTGGAAGCTATGCAGCTGCCGGACCAATCAGCCGCCTTCGTTTCATCACCTGCTCTCATTCTCTACGCGTGGAGAATGCGTGAATGAGCGTGATCATGTGTCAAAAGTGTGGCTAAACCGACGAGCACGTAGCTTCCACAGCACTGTCAGCTTAGGGGTGAACGGAATGGGGAAAGAAACCTTTGTCCGAGTTTCGAGCGACGGGTTATTCTTCTAGGGGGAGAATGGTGGCGTCCGGGTACATAAACGAGGTCCGAGCAAGAGGGGGAGCCTTTCGTTTCCTTCTTTTTGAACTGTTTGGTACAGTGCGCGATTCGTGAGTTGAGGAGAAACGCTAAGAAGGAAAAAGTTGAAAAATCGTTTCATGACCCCTTTAAAGGGGTCATGAAACGATATCGGGTTGGAATGTTCATGACTTTGCAAAAAGCGTACTGGTTCTAGTCTGGCCCAAGTATACTCGCACAGATTCCCACTGATTCAGAAGCTTCTGTGTCGCGGTGAAATTGCGAGGATAAAAGGAAACTAGTATTTCTTTTAGTCTATCCTTTGCAATGCTTGATGACTTATTTGTGGGATCGGAACCACCCACCTGACGACTGTCGAGCGTGGCTCATGGGCTGGACACGAGAACTGCGTGAGCACTCTACTTCGGCTCGGAACAATCGATGCCTCTGCGAACACTCGGCTAGTGGTCGGTGCCCAACCACTGCGGTGATGAGAATAGCCGAACTCTAGCAATGCCTGGAGCTCAGCGCACATTCTCTACTCCGCCAATCCCAACGCGGGGATATGATTAACATTGGCCGCATAGTATAGGCTCCATGATACCTGGCCACCTTTTTCTGGCTTCGAGTTTATGGAATAAACCATGTTCATATTTCTCGATTTTTTTTTGCGATTGGTATTATTTAGAGGAAAAAAAATAAGGCAAGTTTATTCAGTTATTAACCTAGAGAGTGCTTCCAAGTAGTATTTATCGAAAGTAGAAAAATTTTTCATGGCTCCTTTAAGTCCATACGCAGCCGACGCTACAAGCGCGAGCTCCGGGTTTTTCAGCGTCTTTGCCAAGCACGTGCGCTCGTGCAGTGCCAGCGCTGTTCAGGGCCACATGCTCGCGCTTGTAGCATCGGCTGCGTCTGGAATTAAGCTGAAACGAAGTAATTTCTTACCTCGCAGTAAATTAACTGTTTATAATGGCCAAAGTCAGAGTTCCGACAAACAAATTATCTCGTGCCACCTTCGCCTGTGTAATTTCTGATGCACATAAAAAATATCTTTGCTATTCGAGCCTTCCACTTCCGGACACGATAGCGAATGGCCGTACGATGGATCGCTCTGCAGCCATTGCGATAACGGCAGTGCCTATACTTCGTTTCAGCTTGCGTCCAGACGCAGCCAATGCTACAAGCGCGAGCTCCTAGCTTTCAGCGTCCCTGTCAAGCACGCGCGCTCGTGCAGTGCAAACACTGCTCAGGGCCACACGCTCGCGCTTGTAGCATTGGCTGCGTCTGGGCGTAAGCTGAAACGAAGTATAACGGTTCCCGGCGTGTGTGCCGAGCTATACTTCGTTTCAGTATGGGTCCAGACGCAGCCGATGCTGCGAGCGCGAGCGTGTGGCCCTGAACAGTGCTTGCATTGCACGAGCGCGCGTGCTTGGCAGGGACGCCGAAAGCCCGGAGCTCGCGCTTGTAGCATCGCCTGCGTCTGGACCCAAGCTGAAACGAAGTATAGCTATAGTTCGTCTCACCTTAGTACGGACTATTGTTAGCCGCGCGTGCTAAAAGCGCGAGCTAGTCGCTTTAAATGAAGCTGCTGCGGCTGCACGAGTGCTCGTGCAGCAAGTGCTCTAGTCAAGGCAGACAAGGCAGGCCGCTCGCGCTAGCACAGCCTTCGCGGTTAGTCCATGCTAGGGTGAGACGAAGTATATAGCACCGAGAGGTGCCCACGCTTCCGAGCGGCGAAGCAATGAAGTGTAGCCGGGGACGGCGATACCGGGTAGTAGACTTCGTTGGCCCTCTGTGTTACCAGACGACGGTAACTCGTGCTGAAGTTAACCTTGTTCAGACTTGTGCCCGCTACTTGAAAAAAAAATAATGGATTACGATTACAAATTACCGACTCTCAAATGTAATTGATTGCCGCTACAAATGACTTTCGATGAAAAGTGAATGAGTACTTTACTAGTTACGTTACCAATTACTTTCACGTTACTTTTTCCGTACTTATCAAGAAAACAATTCAAATAATATTGATGTTTTCAAAAACATTTCTGCAGCACAACTTTCCGTTTTTTGTACGCCAGCATTTCGGTAATCCTTGTAAAACAAATATCGTATTTAAGAGAAAGAATGAGAGGTGCACTCCGTTCACCTATAAGCTGACAAGGCAGCAAAAGCTTGCAGCCAGACCCCGCTATCCCCGCTAGCTTACGGCGACCGGAAATGATTCCTGGAATTCTGCAGACAAAGCTGGCAGTTGCGCATGCTCAGTAGCAGCGTCTACACTCCGCCAAGAGATCGAGAAGACAACGCCTACTCGCCATTGTCTTCTTGATGTTTATTTGGTGCCTGTTTGTATATGCGTTCCATTTTTTTTCTAGTGGCTCGGTCATACAAAACATTGTGTTTTCTTTTCGGTTGCTCTTTTGTTGAACTTGCTGTCTTTATGCCGCTGAAATATCTGCTCATATTGCTATAGTTTCTGTATTATGTTCGTATTTTTAATAAGTAATCAGTAATTAAATTAATCCGTTAGAAATATGTGTAACGAAATTGAAAAAAATTGCGGGTAGACCTCGAGGCATCTACCATTGGGGTATCCTCCCAATCAAAGCCAATCAGAACTCGCCGTCGTTCTGACGTCACCGCAACTCATGCGCAGAAAGCAGACGACGTTCTCGTCCACGTAGCACCTTTCCGGAAATGCGTGGTGCCCCCAGCGTCTGCTTCACGCATTGTGACGTTAAGATGTACGGCACGTGAAATTAATCAAGAAGCGAAAACAAAGCTGTCGTTGGTTTGACAGTTCGTGAAGGAAAGCTAAACAGGGTATGTGATGACCTTCTTTTTCGCTCGCTTTCTTTTGTTGTGTGTTCTCGAGCTCCTAATGAAAAGAAAGATTGAATCGTGCCGCTACCGGTATACACGAAGCGTTCGAGCCGGCACGAGGCGCACATCCGAACAGCCCCACAATTCCCCTCGTTGCGAGGTCTTCTGGGATTTTCCGGAAAGGTCTATTCCGCGGGTCGTATCACACCAGAACTCAAACACAGGGACGCGGAACGCAGGTAGGTTTTCGAATACCAAGGTGCGAAACTTTTACTCCGGCGTCAGTTTGGAGGAACGCGGTCGCGGGAAGAAACGCACGCGGCGGTCCCATAGACCCGTTGCTCTCGGGCAGGGGGCGCGAGCGCGTCCGCAACACGCGACCATGTTATGCTGGCAGCACCATTTAGGCGGCGCTGTAACGTTCGATTTTGCACGTGCCACGTTCGAATGCAAGCGTCTGTCAGCATCTGTAGACGCGCGATAACAAAACGTCTAAAAAAGAACTAAAATAAAAAAGAAGTATGCAGCTCGCGCCCTCAGCGTCCCATTAAACATTCCTTCAAGCTTTATTATTTTATTGCTCTTTTTCATAGCTTCCGTGAGCCCGTATGTTTCACTTTACTTGCTAGCGAAGCCGAAGCTATACTTGCTAAGGCATGTTCCCCTGAACGATGCTCGCACTGCACGAGCGCGCGTGCTTGGCAGGGACACTGAAAGCTCGGAGCTCGCTCTTGTAGCCTCTGCAACGCTGTCATTTATAATGGAACGGAGTATAAAAAACTGTAGTGGGGAAGCGTTTTGACGCACGTTCGAAACGCGAGCCAAATATTCTATTTTGCTCGCCTGGAGCGCTGCTCAAAACTTGAGAGCTACGGGCCTATACCAGGTGCGCTTACTCGGCGTCAATTTGGAGGAACGCGGTCGCGGAGACGCACGCGGCGGTTCCATTGAATGCGAAGGAGCAGACGACGCGTCTGCACACAAACAGGCTCTGTACGTAAATACTCACGGCGCGTCTCCGGCTGGTGTGTCTATAGCCCATACATCAAAAGTGGTCCCGAACTGGCAACAATGGACGTCACTGAAACCTTAAAAGGGCGGGAGGAATCACGTTTTTGTCTTTTTAGACTTCATGCTAGAGTGGCGCAAGCTACCGCCCGTTACAAAGGGTATAGCCATTAACATCCATCCATCCGGCGTGTCCTGCTGTCGGGTGTCGCGATCCTGGCGGTTGGTCGTAGAAGTGCTGGCGAAGAGCGCGAGCGAACGCCGAGTGTCGCTGTCGTCGTGGCGTCCCAACTTCTGGCTGCCGAAGCTTCCGTGGACTGGCAAGCTGGAGAGCGACCTGCGGCAGAACAGGCGCCTGCCACATCCACCAGCGCTGCTGGGACACCGCCAGGATCGCGACCGGCGACAGCATGACACTTGTATGACGTCCTCAGGCGGAAACTGAGGGACCAATGTTTTGGACCCGGCAAACACACCAGTCGAAGACGCGTTCCAGGCATAGAGTTATTGTTATGAACGCTAAAGGTTCAACTGGCGCTAGTGTCTACGCGACTTCCGGGAAGAAAATTGAAGCAGACAGCATCCAGTCTACTTTTGCGGTGTTCCTGAGCATTCCTATGGAAAAACGCGCGTGCATGTTGTCTCTTCGCCGGAAAATAGCATGGAACGTTTGTGTTATTTTGGGCGGTACCGTATAGTGTGTACCTTTATTATCATTGTAAAATTGTAATCGCTTTAGTTAGCGGATTTCTCTACATCAGTGAACGATGATAAACTTCGCTATATTTCAGGCCCAAACTTGTGTTCCACAGCAGGTCCCTGAAAACAAGCAGCGATTCTTAGCAAAATAACAATCGAAAGGAATATAGAGTGTGTTTAAGGTTCGCCAGCATTCCGGTGACGCTTATATATTGCTCATGTGCCAGGCCTGTCACAAGATGAAAATGACCCCGTTTTGCATCTTTACAAGCGGTTAAAAACATTCAAAACGTAACGAATAAAGTACGTGGTCTATGAAAGTGTCTCTTTTTATTATTTTGTATGCCGGGCAGCTTTTATCAGGTAGTTGTTCTCGAAGATTTCGAGCGACAGGTAATACTTTGAACGTAGAACAAGCATCTGCGCACAAATCAGAAAGAAACAAGCAGTACTATACTTATTGAAACTCGGACTATATTACGTGGCCTTCAATTTATTTTGATCGTACGTGCACAGGGAGTTACTGATCCAGTGTTAATACGAAGTTCTTGCCGTCTCTCTTGGCTTTCCATATGTTCTTCGTCCGTATGCCACGTATATTCCCTATGCTGAAAAGCACTGATATCGTGTCCGCGCTAATGGTGTCCGACAGTGCGAATAAATACACGTACGAAACTGGTTTAGCAACCCCTTTTTAAATTCTTCGAATTTGAAAGAAGAACGCCGTAACTGGCAAGTTATTTCGTCCGCCTGACTGAGAAAGGTTCCAAGCTATCTAATATACGCACAAATTCTTTGGGATATCTGCTCCTTTAATCGAGCGCAGGCAGAAAATACACTCACTTTTTCTCCCATAAATATGCCTCACCGGAAGTCGTCAATTTTCGACTGGTTGTTGTCTGCTTCAATTTGCGACCGCACACCGTTGAACCTCTAGCGTATACACTATATTAGCTCCATGGTTCCCGGTACCATAGCTCTGACTCACCGGAGGCGGAGCGGTGCGCCCTCCTTGGGTTTCGCACGCTTGCCGTGTTTACAACAGCGCGTCATCGAAACAGTTTAAGTGCGAGCGTGGCCACCCATGGAGGACGAGGCCTGCACCATTCCCCTCAAACATCATCTACTGGATCCACGCAGTGCGGCCCAGCTGGCGTCAAGCAGCGTCGCCAGCTCGTCTCAACAACGAGCGGGACGCCAGTACGCCGCGAAGCGACAGAGCCGTTTATACTGAAAGAGTTTGGCCAATGGGCGTAGCTTGTTGCCCGCTAAAACCATCGGATTTCGCGATAAAACAAAATGGCGTTACTTCTTTGTCTTGTTAATTCCTGAGAAATCGCATAGAATTCCTATGAGTCAGAGCCACAAAATGGCGAACGGAAGTAGTCATGCCCCGGTTGTCAGACTACGCTGCTGTGGTTGCCAGGCTGTCAAAATCTCTTTAAGAAGGCCAAACTCTCTCAGTATAAACGGCTGTGTGACAGGATGAACGCGTGTGCCACTCTGGCTGTGTTTCCAAATCTCACCCAAATGGATCCGAGTAACTCCGGCGGGTCGTGTCACGTGGCAACACAGATTGAAAAGTGCTGGACGCGGGTAGGTTTTCGAACGCCAAGGTACAAAACCCTTACCCTGGAGTAGGATCGAGTAAATTTTGGAACACGTCCTTTGTGGCGTCTCTCGTCGAGCTTTGGCGTGTTTGCCGCTTGGGGGCGGGTCGGGGATCGACTCCCGATGACGTCATGCGCAGGCCTCTGTCTTCTAGATGGTACAACGGCATGGCAGAAGTGTACAAGGACGAGCAGGCAGCACGCGTGTGCTCGTGCAGCGGCAAACATCGTTCGGGGCATGCGTGCTCGTGTTCGACGATCGCAAGCAGGGCATCCATGGCCGCCGCGATGTCTCTGCTCGTGCTGGCAAGTGCGTGCATTTACGAGCTGGCCAATGCTACGTTCACGCGCACGTTGCACACGCATGCACGCATGGGGCACCCGCGAGGCGCCGCGCTTGTAATTGTCTGTGTGTACATACCCTCGGCTTCGCTCACACACGTAGTGAAGCGATCAAAGACCGCGCGTGGCTCCAGACCATAACCTCCTCTATACACACACAAAGACTGGCAGTTCGACGACAGAGCCATGAGTGCCCGGTCGCAGATTCGGAGCGCGAGGATCTGGGAGCATGCACAGAGCATTTCTCGTGGAACCTGAACGTCAGCGCACAGCTTTTGCTGCGCCGAGGACCCGAAACATGGTTTTCAAACATGACGAGAAAAGGAGCGGTAGCGCGTGGAACGCGAGAAGCACGAGCGGACATTCCACCGCTCGAGAGAAGTGAATTTCGGCGTCTCGCCGCAGCGGGGTGCCCGTCACGTGGCTCTCCTCTCATCCGTTGTCTGCCGCTCTACCTTTTCACTTTCGGCGGCCGCTTCTCGTGGCGATCTGCCAGGCTTTGTCAGTATAGAGGAGGCTACGTCCGGACCCTATATTCCAACTCACGAACATCTGCAGGGAAGACAAAGGCATGGGCACGAGCGCGTGGCTTTAAAAAAGTGCCTCATTTACGTGAGTCTCCTGTGCAAACAAAAGCATACTGCTGAGATAGGCTCAACCGCCTATATGCCTTTGTCTTACTGCAGACATTCGTGAGATAGAGTATATATACCGTTCCAATAATTAAAAGTCCTCAGCCCAGAGTGCGATCTCCTCAGTCCACCATGCTCATGTTCGTCGCTTCGGAAAGCGAGCAGATCACGCGCCATGCGCGCGAACACTGAAAATGGAACAGGTCAGGGTCTTTTTCTGGAAAGGTAATAGAGCGTGGGTACCGTAGTCACAGTAGAGCTCCTGGGTGCGCCGAAGAGCGTGCATCGAAATCACGGCACCAGCTGACGCTCCGCACCGAAAGCCTACGCTAAATCTGCCTATTGTTAGAATTCGGCAACTTCCGTGACGGCACTCATGGCCACGAGGCAAATCCCAATATTCGCCGACGGACGGATTTTTGACGAGCGTAGTCCATCCGACGCAGTTTTCGTAACCAATGTGTGAGCTGGGTTCGGCTGGCGGGCTTGGGCCCTGCCAATCAGACTTGGGAAGTAATCCGCTACAAGTAACGAATTACTTGTAATCCGTTACTTGTTCAAGTTATTTTGTAATTGCCAAGTTACTTTTTTTCGAAAGTAATTTGTAACGTAATTTCGTTACAAAATATTGGTAACGGATTACTTTGATTACTCGTTACTTTTTAAAAATTTGAGCTTAATACCGTCACTGGAACAATACGAGCAGAACATTCAGCAGCATAAAGAGAGCAAGTTCAACAAAATAGAAAAGATTATGAAGGGGAGAATAGCCGAAAAGAAAACACGATTTTTTGTGTGACTGGTCACTATACCCGTATTCACCTTAAGAAAAAAGTGGGCGTGTCCCTCTCATGGCATGCTTATTGGTCGCATGCCGTCGCACATATTATTCCGTTTCGCAAAGTAGTTCCGATAAAAGTTTGCTCTCTGGGAAGCTAGCGTTATTAAAACTTAGATAAATTTGTTATTCTAAGTAGGATAAATAATATACCTCCTTAGTACGCGTGTATTCACGTAATTTTACGCCTCACAAGATCTGAGGATCGTTGTTCGCAGTCAGCCGGCCAGCCGCTGTCGCTCGCCTTCCAAAATGGCGACTCCAACAACTCTGGCTGACCGGTCCGTGTTGTCAGCACTATTTCCTGAAGACGTTTCCTCTCGGGTGTACTACAAACGTCACGCAAGTGGAAATGTCCTGTCGAGCCAGACAAGGCAGTGTGTTTTGAACGTTTATTCTTGGATGCGGCGGCAGTACCAAGAACAAAATGTGGTGGAAGTCGTCAACCTGATTGCCGCCGCAACGGGGATCAGTGTTAGCTCGGTCTACGAGATTAAGCGTGGCTTCAAATGTGCCAACGGAGCTGTGAAATCTCCTTCAAAGAAGCGCCCGAAATTCGCTGAGAAAAGGAAGAGGATTTCAAATCACGTCGCGTGCACGTTGACGGCCGTGAGAAGCTGCGTGCACAATTTCTTCCGTCGGGGGAAGATCCCAACGTTGAAGAAAATTGCCGCTCGTCTCCAAGAAGACGACGTGCTGCCGTCCTGTTCCGGGACTACCCTGTATCGCCTGCTGAAGGACATGGGTTTCGAGAAACAGAAACGGAATCGCAACTCCTTCCTAATTGAGAGAGATGACATCGTCGAGTGGAGGCGGCGGTATTTGAGGGCAATCGGAAAACACAGAGCCCAGAACCGCAAGATCTGCTTCCAGGACAAGACTTGGGTGAACGCCGGCCTCACAGTTGACAAGGTGTGGACTGACAGCACCATAAAGTCAGCAAGTCAAGCCTTCATGTCTGGACTAACGACCGGGCTAAAGGCTCCTTCTGGAAAAGGTGAAAGAGTGATTGTCACCCACGCAGGTAGTGACACTGGCTTCGTGTCCGGCTGCCTGGATGTGTTCCGTGGGAAGAAAAAGGGGGACTACCACGATGAAACGGACTCAAACAGGTTTAAAGCATGGTTTCTTCATCTGCTGGCCCATATCGAGTCTAACAGCGTAATTGTTATAGACAACGCGCCGTACCACAGCAGAAAGGCTGAAGCTGTTCCCACAACTGCAACAAAGAAGGGCGAGATTTAGCAGTGGCTCTCTACCAAGAACCTAGACTGGAGTGCAACAATGAAGAGAAAAGACCTCCTGAGCATTGTGGCAACGGTGAAGGATCGCTACACAAAGTACAAAATTGGCGTCATGGCTGCGGACGCCGGACACACAGTGTTGAGGCTCCCACCGTACCATTGCGAACTAAATCCCATAGAGTTGATATTGGCACGAGTCAAGCAGGAGGTCGCCTCCAAGAACATCACATCCAAGCCCAATGACGCTGAGTGGCTCTTGAGGAAAGCAGTGGACAACGTAACAGCTGTCAATTGGCATGACTGTGTAGAGCATGTGAAAAAAATGGAGGCGAAGTTTCGAGAATGTGATGTCCCAGAGTCGAACCTCGAGCCAGTCATCAAACCCCTCAATGCAAGCGACACGAAGGAGGAGAGTGGAGTCGACGACGAAGCTGACGACGAGGACGAGGGTGAAGAGATCTTCGGTGTTCAGCCTTTAGAATGGAATTGACCGTGAACTAATGTCCCCCTAGGACATGTCCTCTCCTGAAAGTGGCTAGAACGTTTGACTGTTTGTCATACCCCAGAACACAAAGCGGTCCTTTTAAGCACCATTCACATACTGCAAAATCGGATCCCCGACTTCATGCACGCCTAACCTCCAGTGTCATGTTATTGTCGTGATTCTACCTTTCATTACGTAATAGCCTTGTTGCAGATTATAATCGGGATTCTTACCGCCATCCACACACAGGGCCACTCGGGCAACGAGCAGAAGCTTTGATGGGATCCTGGAAGAACGTATCTCACATCAAGCACGCTGTTTCTGTTTATAATCAGGATTTGTACCACCATCCCCACATCACGGAACTTAAGAGAACAGAATTAAAGAATAAAAATTGAAATTCACCGCGACACAGAAGGAAACCGATTGCCCACTCAATATATACACGTGAACGTCAACGCAATAACGTAAACAAAGGTATATTAGGACAGAATAAACTATACAAACTTACGTTCGTGGCTGGTAGCAGATCTGATCAATCCCAGTTCATCAAGTTTGTGGCGATGTCGATGATGTCAGCTGATCTTCTTGCTTTAGCGCTCCATGGTTGCCGTTAAAAACTGTAAATACGCTAAAACTGGCACACATTGATATTTTTTTCTCATGGTGTTTTTAGAAAGCCGACGGTATAAACAATGTTAGATATACAAACATATGTTTATTGAAAACAGTTTAAAGAAGCGATGCAAAATGGTGCATAGCATAAGCATGTTTATGAGAAACAAACGCTATTTAACGAGGTATGTTCTAGCTTTTTGCCACTAGAAGATGCTGCAGTGCTAAATTCGTTTTGGCTTCGGTCTCTAATTGTGGATCCCACCACCTCCCGACGGAGAATGGTGAAGTCTACGCGATATCGCGCCATTTCATTGGTGGAAACCCAGAACACTCCGCCACCGGCCGGACTTGTTTTACTTCGGTTCTTAAGGTGAAAACGAGTATAGAACCACTAGAAAAACGGGCAAAGCATGCACGAATATACGAAAAACAAAGATCAAGTAAGACAACGCCGAGTGGTCCCTGTCGCCTTCCATCGTGTTTTTCTTCTTCTCCCAGGCTTGAGAAAGCACTTCGTGTTTATTTGCTTTTGTCTTTTACACCGTTTCACCCTTTCCAACTTCTTCGAGGTCTCCCGCCACCTGCACAGACATCAAACGCGGGTCCGTACCTCCTCGATTCGCGGGTTCACAACTCGCGTAACAGACGATGTAGCCTCACGCGAGGGGGCTCGAATTCTTTTTGTCTTTGATGTGCGCTACTTTATTCTAGCAAGCTCTTGAGGCACGGTTGAAAATCGCCCGGCGCGAGGCTAAGAGCATCGTCTTCGAGGGTACGGACGATACTCTGTGGTTTACTTGTCTGGGTATGGTGGTCGAGTCCACTCCTCACTTTACAGTTAACTGCCAACATAAAAGGGGGGGGGGTTAGGTTATCTAGAGTGCTGACCGAGAGAGAGAGAGATAACGCGTCAAAGTGGTGTCATCAGCAAGAACAAGAAACTCCGATCTACGGAAACACATCAAGGTAAGCTGGGACACCTGTATTCTGAAGTGGGTATACATTGTAATGTTAGAACCAAGTTTTTCTTGTGAATAACAGGCGAAACACCCGAGTCAAAAAAGAGATTTCGTAGATCGCTTTTTAGCTCCGAATCTAGTAGCGGAGTTAGCCGCTGCTACTGAGCATGCGCACCGCTAGCTTTGTCTGCACATTCCCAGGGGTCATTTCCGGAGGCCGTAAACTAGCGAGATGGCGGGTGTGGTTGTAGCTTTCGGTGCCTTGTCAGCTTACCGGTGAACGGAGTGCACCTACACTCTTTCTCTTAAAATACAATATTTATTTTTACAAGCACTACCATAATGCGGGCGTATGAGAAATAAGGAGTAGTATAACATTTTTGAAAAATATCAATATTGTTTCCATTGTTTTCTGGATAAGTGTACGGAAAAAGTAGAGTGAAAGTAATTTGTAACCATAATCCATTACATTTGAGGCTCGGTAATTTGTAATTTTATTCCATTATATTTTTCAAATAACAAGCACAATCTGCTGCCAATGCATCCCAGTGGGAAGGCCGATAGCTTTCGAAGGATAGAAGAGAAGAAATGTCAGCTTTTATGTTCAAGGTTGTTGTATAGCAAACTTAAGGCTTTCTGGCCTCCCTACTCTTGTTCGTATAGTTTTGACCTACCACATAATTTGCAGCTATAGTTCCTGACAGGATGAGGACGGCAGGGCGTCTCTTTCAAAGTCCCGGCCTCTGCACACGTTCATTGTCTTCCGTCGTTCTTTCGCTGTGCGCGTATGCTCGAAGCTCACCAAACGCCGAAGCATTGTCGAAGGCAGGAAAGCTCGCGCTGGAGACGGGATAACTGAATGACCTCCTTGCCGTTCTCATCCTGCCAATGACTATAGTAAAACTTACGTACAAAAATAAGTTCATGCTCCCTTTGTGGGAAGGGGCATATTTTTACACAATAAAAAGAAAGACTGTTGAAATCCTCTCGGATAAGCTATTCAGAAGTATTTTCCAACCAATTTCACAAGTCGATCGTGTATTGAAAGAAGTTCGGTATACTTGTCCCATTGGCACATTCAGGAGTTGACAAATAGTAGGACACCCTTGTCCCGATGTCCTTTCGGAGAGCAACCCTTCCGTTAGTTTTAAGAATGTTCTGCGTGGAAAGGGCACAAAACACGTAGCGCGAAGTGCAACAACACACTGTGCGCGCAAAGTTTGTGCGGACCTCATTATCCGCAGTTGAGCTCCACCCGCACCTTCGCCTCTTGGGCTCCTTCTGGGGACTGCGGTCCCAAATTCCCTCTGAACCTGACCTCATCATGGACTCCTACCATCTCATGGCTGTTCTTTGCTCCTTTTTTTCTTTCTCTTCGAAACGGTCTAACGTCGTCTGAGCGCTTGAACGTTTGGCGATTGTTCAGCTGACGAGTGAGAACATTAAGAAACCACAAGAATGTCATGTCACTTTTTGCCCTGATTTGACGAAATGCTTGGACTGATGCGGCATCAACCGGGAAATAAAATAAAATAAAATAAAACCACAACTTCTCTGAGCACCTATCAACATGACATAAACCTTGCCTTTGATCGAACCTGTCTACTGCGACCACCCACCTGTTGTAATCAGCAATTTGTTTTTTAAATACCACATTAACAGAGGAGCCAATGCCAAGTCTTCGTTCTAGTTCTGTTGTGTGCTTGGGATCATTAAATTTCGTCAATACGTGCATGCGTCATTAGTGCCACGCCAGTGATAAGCAGTAACCTTTCCTTTTGTCCATCATAGATATTCTTCTTCTTGCAGTCTGTTGTAATTCATCAGTTCCTTATGGAGATCTTTTTTATTTGACCGGACTGTCCGCATAGCAAGAATACATCTGTCTGCAATATCTTTCATTATGTGCGTGAACGTAAAATAGTTGTCGAAATATAGTTGAGAGCCAGGCTCCACCACCTCTGATAGTGAAAGTACAACATTGTCTTCTAGAGTCTTGTTGGAAGGCCGTTTTGCAATCTTACCTATATACACTACAAACTGCAGAAAATAACCCGTCTCAGAGTATGCTCTCGGGCACACGTTAACCCCTCTTGATTGGTTTCATGGGTTAGAACTGCTTTATTAAAGAGGCGTTTTGAATCAAATCATACAGTCGTCAGTAACTTGGTGAGCAGACGGTGTGTGCTCCATTCGAAAACTGCTGTTCAACGCGTCCAGGAGAGGGTGAACTTTAGCAAGCCTCTCAAATTCATTTTCTCCGTTTTTCCTTTTTTTTTCTTTTTGCTGTTGTCGCTTATGTGGAGGCAGTTCGTGATGGATTGGAAGCGCTTGCATGACATAATTTTTGACATTTTCTGGGCCATTGAAAAGTCTATCACAGCTCTAACTGGCGTCTTGAAGTGATGCTCAAAAGAATCAGCAGTCGCATGTGTGCCCGTATTTCGTCTGTCGTCAGTTTTTTAATGCGAATATTAATGCGAATATTAATGCGAATAGCATTTTAATGCGAATAGCATTCTTTGGATACTTCACGCACTTTTCGTCTATGTATCTATCTATCTATCTATCTATCATATATCTATCTGGCTATCTAACCTCTTACGCCGCGGGTCGATAAATAAATAAAAAAGACCGGCGCCGGCGGGGATTCGAACCGTTGACCCTTTGATCAGCAGGCAGACGCGCTAACCACAGAGCTATGAAGGCGGTCATTCAAGGCACTCTAAACACCTGTTTATATCTTTACCATCGCGCGCGTTCCATGCACGAGGGCTCATTCCGCTCTCGTGAGGCTTAGCACTGCCCCTAGCTCACCCTCTCCCGCGCTCGGGGAGAGGGTGATGTAGCGGCCGTGCTCACCCTCACGAGAGCGGAATGAGCCCTCGTGCATGGAGCTGCGCGCGCACCAGTAACTGTGACAGCGCTGTAAGGCGCGTCCTATGGTAAAGATATAAACAACCGTTTAGAGTACCGTTGGTTGAGACAAGCTGAGACGCCAGAAAGTCTGGTCGGTACCATTTTGAGTGTTTGTGCGTATGGCGCGTGCTTTGCTCGCCTTCCTAAGTGACACAAACGCACGTGCTGGGCTGCGGAGATCGTGCGCAGGGCTGTGAAAGTGTCAACAAATTTAGAATCGCCTTAAGAGTGGGCTGGCGTATCTAGAGTGTGCCGGCCACCTGACGAACGCGCATAACTCCGCACCGTTTGATGCTATTCGCATTAACGTAGATAATCATTCCCAAAGGATGGGTTCCGCTGTTTTTTTCATTTCTTTTTTTTTTTGTTTTTTTGGCAGTGTGCTTTGCATAGCGGTGTGTTTCTTCTACTAGCATGTGCAGAACAGAATCATCAGAGTAGAAAGGAAATACATCGGCCGCCCTTGTCGGCGACTCTGCAAAATGCTGTGGATCCCAAGTTTTGGATTTCTTACCACATACGGCTCACTGGTACTACGTGTACCTTGCACCTCTTCCCTTGCAGAACAGACAGACCTTCCGCATCTTCATTGCAGGCTTCTGAGACATTTGTTTTGTTTTTCTCTTGCCATACATACTAGTTGTGCATGCGTCTGTGACTTCAGCGTGCATGTGCAATGTGCATCCATACTAGTTGATCGTGCGTCTGTGACGTCAGTATCTTCTAGCTTGAACCTAGACGAGCAAGCTCGGATATTAACTTTTTCTTACTGCATGCGGTCACCGTCTTCGTCGCTAGACTGTGGGTCGTTAGTAATGAGACTGCAATAAAATATATGTGCCTCTTCCGGTGTGAGGGATCCCGAATAAAAAATCCATCAATGTAACCCTGTTTGGCAGTCAATGTTTTCTAGTGGACCGCTGACTGTGCCTGACTGTACGTCAAGCATGTCTGATTGGCCAACAAGTTACTCTGACCGACAGTCAAACTCCAGTCAGACTCCACTTGTCGGCTTTCTGGTGGTTTCCTGGTGGCAGTCGGCCGCCGCGAAATGCCGTCAAGGTTTCTTGGTGGCGATTCTGATTGTACATCGATTGTCTCTGACTGTACGTCAAAAAGCTTTGACGTGCAGACAGACGTACGGTCAGAGGACGTAAAGTTCGTTCGAATACCACTATTTCGTCAAATCTATGAATACGAAAAATAATCTATGCACGAGAAAACGATTTCGGGGCGTGAGCCCATAAAACCGCTGATGTTAGAGATATGACAAGCAGGGCACCCGACAACCCTGATCAGAAGCCCGCCGAAACGCCGAACACGCCACTTACTCCTTTACTTTCGCTTCGCCCATAGAGGCTTCGCCGAGCTTCCATGAACGATCGCTCTCGACTCGTTTTGTTTGCCCGCTTGCTCCAACCTGTCGATCCTGCCCAAGCTCTACAACGTCTTAAGTTTTAGTAGAATTTCTCCTCGACAAGACCCAGTCTGTCGTGAGTTCCGACTATGTAAGGAACTTTAGCGGTGTAGTTGAAGACGACAAGGTGTACCAGGTCTACTGGGCCGGAGACGCGCGAACAAAAGGAGGGTTCTACGACGCGAAAGTACTCTACATGGCAGGTGAGTAGAACTGAAGTACGGCGATTGATGTACGAGTGCTTTGCATAACATGCTGAAGGCTTAACTGCATATGCAGCCGAAGCATTCTTTAGAGCGATGCACTCATTGTCGGAACCTCGCGCTGCAATACTGCAATGCTCTTGACTCGGTCCGAGAGGTTTAGGCTAGAAAGTTTATACCTTTCTATCTGTTGTGGGCTATTGGCCTTACCGCTGTGTCGCAGCTCATTATTATTGTTTCATGAAGAGCGCAGACAAAAAGCATCCGCGAGCGTAGTTCAGATATGTCTGCTGCTCGCGTTTGTCCGTGGAAGCCAGGGCTGTCTGTCGTAGCATGCATGCTTGCTCTCTAGCTTCAACGGAGTCGCATACGTTTTGTGAATTAAAGTGTATACGGTCGTCCCGAAAGGTTCAGACATCGAGGGCGTTTTTCTGAACGTAGTGTCTAGAGTACCGTCCGACGGCACTCTTGCAGAGCGTTCAAGTGCCGTCCGACGGCACTCTACTCACGCGTTCAAGTGCCGTCCGAAAGTCTCGTATAAAACGAGGTCTCAAAACGAGTTTTTTGAAGCTGCAGTGTAGCTTAGTGGTAAGACGTCTGCCTCATGAGCAAGCGGTCCCGGGTTCAATCCCCAGTGCGGGGTTGCTTTTTTTTTATCTCTCGAACATTTTGTTTTGTCGACGCATTTTGCGATATTTACATTTCTTTTTTACGATTAACACTGGGAAAACCGAATGTTGTCGACGAAATTTCGCTGAACAAAATGGTATGGGGCTTCGTTTCCGGAGGTGCATGGGGAACAGCGGTGCTTGGTTTGCCGGCTGGACGCCGCGAAGCGGCGTGTACGACGGGGCCAAATGGGTCAATAGTTTTGTAATTAGCAGCCGCATACTGTCGCCGCGAAGCGGCGTGAACGCAGGCCGGGGGGGGGGGTTGTTGTGTTAACGAGCTCCCCAGTGATACACGCGCCGTCCGACTCTCTTTCGGACGGCACTTGTAGGCGCGAGTGGAGTGCCGTCGGACGGCACTGTAGACACAGCCGATGGCGCCTCGGCTTGTGAACCGTTTCATAGCCATCCAAGATGGCCAACTCGGAATGGGATCTTTTATATAAATGCTGCCCTTGCTGATGAAATTCTTTGGGCAGTGGCAGTCAGACGTCATCTGATGGACCATCAGGGCACGTTCCACCAGGGCTGCTGACTGGCAGTCAGTGTCCCAAATTACGTATCTTGATGGAATTTTCAACTAAGGATGCTTGTTCTGCAGACATATCAAGTGCAACAAAGTGTTAAAAATGCGCTCTCTGTACAGTTTGGAAAGAAAATATACTGTTTCATGCGTTGTCAACGCTACCAAGGGAAATACGTATCTGGTCGGGGGGTTACCCCTGGGGATGGGCTCCAACCAGCAACTCCTTGTAATCGATTACATTTTGGAGTAATCTTGTAATCGTTCGAATATGTTTATTAGGAAGTAATCACAAGACCAATCTGATTACTTTTGAAAGTACTAAAATTGCTTGTAATTGTAACTATTTCCCCCTCTCATTCCATGCTGGCGCCCTTTGTTTGTAAACGTTTCCTACCTAGAATCTTCGGACCACGTCTCCGACAGGATATATGGTTTACCGATATTAGGGGATTAAGAAGATAAGTAGCTTTTAATGTGGTGATTCTAATTCAATGCGGAGCACAAGTTCGTCTGCTTCTTTTGCAGGGGTTGTGGTGACGTCACAAAGACGCCGAGCTCTGATTGACTCTGGCTGAAGGATGGCGGGTAGACCTCGAGGCTGGTTGCTTTCAGGTCTATCCACTATCCTTCATTCCCACAATCAGAGCTCCGGCGTTCTGACGTCGCCACAACACCTGAGAAAAAGCAGACGAACACTGCGTTCCGCATAATGGACAGCACGAAGGAACGGTTTTCAAACCGGCAGAAAGACCTGTTGTTTTGAGAATATGAAGGAATCGGAAAGTAACAGTTACCTTTTTCAAGTAACGGCCAATTATTTTTCTTCTCAAGTAATTAAATAACCCAATCAAATACCTTTTAACTAAGTGTAATTGTAATTGTAATCGATTGTTCTTTTCGAGTAACGTGTACAAGACTGACTTTGGTGACGAAAATGCGTGCCGCGTGGCGGTTCCCATAGCAACGGACACAGGCGTTGTGACTGAGTTGCACTGCATAGGTTTACGTTGCAGCGTCTGCGGCGCACTTTGGAAACCAGCCCGATGCAGCTCCTGGGATCGACAAAGCTTGGCGCATATGCGACGCTGGCATCCCTTTCGTAAGTACACCTATGCAACAAGAGTCACAAAGTCAAGTCACTTCTTCGCTTTCTTCGTATATCCTGTAGACCCTAGACTTCTAAGGCGACGGTTTCTGCGTGCTAGTCAACCAACCAAAAAGCCTCTTGTCGGCCTGAATTGCAGAACCATGCCGCCAGCGCTTGAACTGAAAGCCGTTTCGATCTCTTTCCTTCCGGCGCTAAACAGCCTCTCTGCCTCCCCCATCACACCGGCTAGCACCGCGTTTCGATGAGCGGAGACCGAACCGAAACTTGTAGGCAAGCAGTTGAGCTTAAGACATCTGTATTTTTTCCTTCCTTGTCGTCCGTTCATCCCCGGTTGAAGTTACGCGTAACCACTTAATCACCCCACCCCTTTGACGCCTATGGAAAGTTCGTTTTCACGCAAATCGCGAGTTTTCGTTTTTAACCTTACGATACTGGAACCATGCAAGACTGGCAAGTTGATTTCAATTATTAACGGCAGGTAACTCTTCCGATATCATATTGAATTTACATGATAAATTCCCTGAGCGCAGATGGTGCCAATTCAACTGCCAAATGCGATGTCCGAATAAATGAACGACCAACCTACCGTTCTAAACTTTATAAATACCATGAGAAACAAGTGTGCACATTAACATTACAAAATGGCGTTTGCGTGTCTTTGTACAGAGCAAGGACGCAAATTATCTTCACCCATCGGATGTCGAATATCTGCCTCGAAGAAGTTCACCGATAAAGTATGTACAATTATGTTTATGGTTCTTAAAAAGGCCTGCAGAATTGCCTAAAAGTCGTTAAATCAGATATCCCTTTGCAGGTAACAAAACGTATCTGTACCTTTCGTTGGGGTCACAAAATAAAAATTCCGACTGCCATGACTCGTTATGAACCTTGCTTATTCCATGAACCATGAAGTCATGACTCTGTTGTGTGTTTGGTAAAACAGCTGTGGAGCGCGGAATATAAACGTTTAAATGTTCCGGGTTCAACAAACTGGTTTTAAAGACGACACAAAAATAAACCCTAGTAAAACCTTAAAAAATATATACAAAAGCAAAGTATCGGAGAGGAGAGGGGGGAAAAGAACAAAAAGGGTGGGTGGGGTGGTGGCTGCCGTCGAGCGCGGCGCAGCAGCCAAGCTAGAGCTGCACCAGCTGCACTCTCCTGTAGAAGCCAGAGTGTTCACACCCGGAGCGCCGGCTTTCCTGCACGGCATGTTGATCCCGCTCGTCGCGTGGCTGAGTTCGGCGATATAACCGCGCGTTCGAGCGCGCGGCGTGCTCAAAAGCAGGGGAACGCACGCCGGGGCGCGTTCGCAACGTCTGCTTTGCCGCACGACGGCCCGAGTCCGGCTCCTCACTGCGTGATCCCGGATCTCGGCGAATAGCGGCGAGGGCGGCAAGCGGCACGTGGAGATCAAACGCGCAACTCTGGCTCCCGTAGGGGAAGCGCTACACGGGAACTCTAGTAAAAACGGCCGCGCAGCGCCGCTTTTCGTCGCCCGATAGCTTGGGGCCGATGAGCCCGTTCACACGCCTCACGCTTGACTACGACCGACTGCTGAGACAACCGGTTTCCAAGCATTTCATGGCGGCTTACAACCGGTTCCGCAGAAGCACAACCGGTCGTAAGCCGTCACAAGAAACGTAAGGGAGTAGTGCAACAATTTTGGTGTTGAAATAATTGACAATTTTTATTTTTTTAACTGTTGCCGCCAAGCACACGTGACCACAAAAGCGTCATCTTTGGCCCTAAAAACTGATATTTTGGTGCGTAATCCCAAAGATGAAAACGAAATATTTGCCGATCTGCAGCCCCTTGTGGTGGTTAACGGAATTGATGTGTGACGTGCTCTGGGGATACACAGAAATAAACAAAACCTGTCCCCCTCCGCTGCTACACTCGCCGTCACCCCCGAGTAGTACCGCGAACGTCTTCGTTAGCTGAGTTTGCTTCCACGTTTCCGTGTTTATTCTTTTCGGCTGTTTAAGTATATTTACCGAAACGCTCGTTTTTAATGTTAACCGATAGAGTTCTTCACCAAACACGATAGCGCCTCGCCATGGCGAAGTCCACGCAATGCATGCAGGGAACTGGGTTGAGCCCGTGAGAGTTTCGGTTTCGGTTGTTGTACAAGTGGGACGGTATGTGCCGTGTGACCGTGTGGAGTCGTTGGCGTAATCTCGAGTAAAGGTGCGATCCGCGTGGGAGAGTGGCGTTATTTTTATTTTATCTTAATTTTTTTATGTTTCATTATTTGCCGATGCATTTGCTACTTAGTGTAACTAGAGAGTTTTTAGTAGATCGTGTTTTCAGACAACGCTCGACTGTGGCGGGAGCTCGCGCTGCCACTTCGAAGCATGCTCTGAAGCACGTGCGCCTGGAGCGATGGCGGGCCTCTCAAAACGATCGACCAAAACTCCCTGTTCGATACGCCCATCCGGAGGAAACTGAGGAAGAGGTGAGGGAGTTCCCACGGGACGCCAGAGCGCCAAGCTTGTCGTTGGAAGGATTAATGGGTAGACGCCGAGGATATATTTCGTCTTACCTTCGCATGGACTGTTAACTGCAGAAGAGCTCTACAAGCGCGAGCAGGCAGCTGCGACTGCGCTTGACTGGAGCACTCCCTGCACGAGCGCTCTGCCCAGCCGCCAGGGCTAGGGAACATGCAAAAGACAACCTAAATAGACGCCATCTCTCTTAGCCAACGCCGCGACTGGCAGTGCGGAGAGCAAGTCGCCGGCTTCTCGCGCTGGAGTTGCGGTGACGTCAGGACGAAGACGCGAAGCTCTGATTGGCTGTGATTGAAGGATGAGTAGGTAGACCTCAATGCAAGCTGCCTTGAGGTCTACGCCTTCGATGGAGCCGGTCGGAGCGCGGCAGATCTGCAGCGTGGCCACAACCCTTCGAAGCAGACGAACGAACGCTCCGCATGGTCCGCCATGCTAGCGCGAGACGAAGAAATAGCTGTCTTATATTCTAGTTGCACTAGCACTGCTTAACATGGGCGTTAAGCCAACGATCGTTGACCTCTCTCAACTGTCCTTGAATCACAACACGGTACTCTGGTGTTGCACGGGACATAGGCCTAACAACCTGAGTTGGGATGCGCGTCATGGGACACAGCTGAAACCGAAAACAAAAAGCAAAACCGATATCACATTATATTTTTGAGTGCGATGCAAATGAATTATATGCACACCTTTTGTTATTATAAACGCTTAAAGAAAATAAACTAAACTTCTTTTTTAGAGTAAAGAACTCAGGAAGGTGCCACATGAATTAAGCAAAAGACACACAACGTACGTCTTATCGCCGACATTACAATGAGCCGCCCTCGCCGAAGGCTTTGGCTTTCGCGACGTGCCGTGATCGTTCTAGCGTCAGCCTGGCCCCGAATCACCTGCCTCTTCCCTGACAATATTTGCTGCTACGATACGCACTATACGCCGGTCCCCGATGCCGCAACCAGGTACGGTAGTTAGCACAGGGCAATGGCCATGGGCGACGACGCGGCGGACGCCGCCATCTTTAGCTCTATTGGTACGAACCACGTACAACCCCCACATCAGCTATACTGCGTTTCACACTATGTTGTACCGCAGCCAGGGCTAGAAGCGCGAGCTCATATAGCGTTAGCAGCTTCTCTTTATGCGCGCAGAGCTTGTGCTGCCGAGATGTGCCTTGTAGCCGTTCCTGCGGCGCATCATAAGGTGAATAGAATCAAAACTAAGGTAGGCCAGCTCAGTTTGAACTCAATGATCGTTAGCGGCTCAATGACAGTTGGCGCCGCCGTGTAAACTCAATGATCGCGATAAAGTCGACTGTCGTTGGCTTAATGACGGTTAAGAGTGCCGGTGTAAGTAAGGCACTCGTCTCCCTAACGTCATACCTGCTCCTCGCACGGTGTTTCGCGTTTGAACGCGTTCCAACAGTGGATAGAAAGAAAGGTAGCAAGCCTTTGGCGTCTTCCTCTTAATCCTTTCGATCACTGCTCCGCTCTGTGATGTCCTCTCGCGATCTCGTTTTCTCCTCTTTCTCAGCTTTCGTATATATAGTTTCCGTGTTTTTTTTGTGTGTGTGTTTTTTTATTTATCTTATTATTTGAGGAGAAGCAAACGTTGAAGACTCACCTGTGCAGAAAACTGATGTTAGGGACTGGCGGTAGTAGCCGAAAATCGAACTAACCGCTCGCCCACGGCCTTGGCGAGCGAGCGATCGCGGCAGGTCGTCCTTCTCACGTCCAATTTGTTCTAAGCAACGTGCTACTCGCCCATGTAAATTTCGTCGCCCGGTGCTGGTGGCGTCGCTCTTGGTAAAATAAGGCCCCTTGAAAGATGATTAATCATGAACTCACACTGAAAACGTAGTTTTCACGGAATTTTTCTTTTAAAGTACGCGCTGCAAACGCATCGAGTGTGCTATTAACAAAATACGCACGCCGATATACGAAGTGCACCTTATGCCCTTGGTGTACATCTTTGTTTTACGAAGGCGTAAACACTACACGCTTGATCCAGTCACGCAGAAAAAAACGGCCGCATCTCCACGTGGTGAAGAATGTTGATTGAGGCTGACTCAGGTGGCGCTGATGATACTGATTTTGGTCATGGGTATTGCTGCTGCTGTCGGCGTTGACGCTTTGCCGCCGCTTCTCGAGCTCTCAACTCCGGGTCCGCTTGGCGCTTTTGACGCTGTGCAGCAGCTTCTCGCGCCTGGTCTTCGGGGCAGCTTGCTGTCTACGTAGACGCTGAGGCGCTGCATGCCGAGCTTTTCGGTCCTTTTCATTCGTAGCGGCTAGGAGAATGTGTGGTTTCTTCTTTTTCTTTCTTTAAGCAGACGTTAGGATGGCAATGCCATCTCAAAACCACTGCGCCATGCCACTGCTTTTTACTTTTTTCGCCATTTTTTTCATCTTTTTTGCACCAGGTACTTACCCTGCACGAGCACGGTGAGCATGTGCTCAGCCGTGATGCATCGTGCTCACCGAGCAGAAGCACGAGCACCCGACGCCGGGCTACGGCGGACCGACCCACGGACATGGCTAGCCCCGCAGGAGCTTCGCCCCTAAAAAACGGGCGACACAGTTTAAAGCCGGCTGCGGCTAAGCCTAGTGAACTAGCTAAACCCAACTTCCCTGGCACTGCATGCCGCACCTGTAGACTCAGCTTAGAGCGAAGAAGAAGAACAAACTCTGATAAGCTCAGCTGATACAGCACTGACTGGAAGTCAACTGAGACCCATAGAGCTCAGTCCCGTAGAAGTATTCGATAGTCGATGTTTTCCAATATGAGACCTTCTGTAGAGGTGCTCGTTTTTCTTTTATTATTTTGAGAATAGTCAGGGAGGCCCCATTCTGCGCTCTGTGTTGTTTGAGCTGTCGGCGCTTCGGCCGGGTCCCGGGAAGTGTTTTTTCACGGACAGAGCGACGACGTTCCCGAGTTGAGGGGGCGCGTGCGAAGACGAAGTTCTGCTTCCGCGGGTTGTTTTGTGGGCATGTTGCCCCCAGGGTTGCGGTGTCTGCTTCCTTTTGACCTGCGAGCCTGGGGCCAAACGTAAATTCACTAGAGGACTTCGATTTTTTTCACATTTTTGTGTTTTTATGTATGTTTTATGCTTTGAAGAATACAGGACACGGGCGTCGGATATTCTCCAACCTCAGGGAAAAAATGGACGTGACACGTGTTCCCTTGTGGTTTTGGGAGTTCGAGCGTGATTCTCTGAAAGAGAAGCAGCCTCCCGGACAGTGCGGGGACTGAGACTGTGTTGGGGGCCAAGACAAAATAAAGTTAAGATTTTCCTTCTGACAAATATTTGATTCATCAATATTGTATTCAGAGCGGTTTTAATTCAGAGGTCCTTGGTTTTCCCGCTTTGATAAAACTGGCTCGTGTATCTATTTCTCTTAGTATTTAAGGTATGTAGCCTGCAAATAGAAACCCTATAGCCATAAAAAACACGTATCAGTGTCGTACAATCAATGAGAGCTATCGTGGTTGTTTGTTCATTTCGGGTAACACAAACTTAGGTATAGACTGATATTCACAAGCTCCGTTAGCTTCACTAAACGGCGTAAAGATAAATTTATCACTGAACTACACTATGTTCTCGCAGACGTATTGCTGAACTTAGTATTTTTCACGTGTTTTATTTTGAGGACAATCTACATTTATCAATCATCTTGCACCTCACCCTACATTTTCTCGACGTCTGATGAACGTGCAAGGAGTTGACCTTCCTCTCACCCGAAACACAGCATTTTTTAGGGCGCAGCTCGTAAGCGCCCGTTTTCGCGTTTCGCGGCGTCGCCGTCGGCGCAACCGCTCCGCTAAGTTTAGCAGGAAATCGGGATGATGTTGAGTCACGTGTTAGCGTCAATTTTCCCGCTTAATCTTGCGAAAAAACTGGATTTGTTCATGGGTGACGTTGCGCGAGATCATGTGACGATCGATCTTCCCGCTATATGTTAGCGGGGAAACTGGGTGGTGTTCAGGTCACGTGATGTCAATTTCCTCGCTAAATTTGGTGGGGAACTTAACCCGCTAAACGTAGCGGGGGATAAGGAGGGGGAGGGGTACGGAGAGGGCGCCACGGGATCCGGACATTTCGGTGTAGGACGTTTCGGTGTAGGGCGTTTCGGTGCGGTCTTTTCGGTGCACGGACTTTTCGGTGCACGGACATTTCGGTGCACGGACATTTCGGTGCACGGACTTTTCGGTGTCGTGGACTTTTCGGTGCACGGACATTTCGGTGCACGGACATTTCGGTGCACGGTCATTCAAAATCGCGAGTTTTTTTTTTTGTTTTCTAAAGTAATAAGCACTATTTTAGGTAGAAGTGATTTTTTTCGCACTTTATAAATTTGTAGACTTGGTCATCTATTTACGGTCACTTACTCATATACGACCTAAGTGACTTTGTTAGGCGCAGCACCATCCTGCGGGAGGACTGGATACGTTGGACGTTATGTTTAATTTGCCGGTGTCTCTTTTCCAACGTACGCACTAGACGCATCACATCGTGTTTACGCGTTGGGTCGATACAGGCGTTCTCGGCGCCTTCTGTAAAGGTGTGGGCTTTATTATTGGTAATCTGTGTAGGAAAGGCTCCAACAGCAAGAAGCTTGAGATTGTTGAAAATTACCCGAGACATGTGATGCGACTAGTGCGTACGTTGGAAAAGAGACACCGACAAACGAACCATAACGTCCAACGTCTCCAATCCTCACGCAGGATGGTACTGCGCCTAACAAAGTCACTTAGGTGGTATATCAGTAAGTGGCCGTAAATGGATGACCAAGTCTAAAAAATTATAAAGTGCGAAAAAATAAATTTCTAGCTAAAATAGTGCTTATTACGTTTAGAGAAAACAAAAAAAAACTCGTGATTTTGATTTTTCGTGCACCGAAATGTCCGTGCACCGAAAAGTCCGTGCACCGAAATGTCCGCGCACCGAAAAGTCCCACACCGAAAAGTCCGTGCACCGAAAAGTCCGTGCACCGAAAAGTCCGTGCACCGAAAAGTCCGTGCACCGAAACGTCCGTGCACCGAAAAGTCCTGCACCGAAACGTCCTACACCGAAACGCCCTACACCGAAAAGTCCTAGGCCAGGCATACCCTTCCCTCACTCCTCCTCAAGAGCTGTAACATCATTTTACGACCAAGGGGTTTGTAAACGTCTTTCGCTTTTTTC
>JAZHYW010034056.1:0-46360 GCA_037355805.1 Ixodes ricinus | reverse complement strand
TACGAGGTGCCACGATGTTATCAAATTAACTAATATACGAATGATATGATCAAATATTTGTTTTTGTACTGCCGCAAGAGAGCGGACACTTCAGCATAATTGGGGTTACTGGACGAGCTCAGCTGTCCTACGAGGCCAGATGGGAGAGAAAGGTAGAATTTTGAGATAACACATACGAACATCACGTTGGACAAATTGGACGCGGTCACCGAAATCGAGGGCTGCGACGCGAGAGCGAGCGAAACGGCACGGGAAAGCGGAAAATGTGGCTTAAAAAACACTCTTGATAGCAATGACAACAGACGGCCCTCCATTGTTTGTCGAAACACAATTAATTTTGCCCCGTTTATTAGATATATTTCCGTTCACCGTGGTACCCGAATGATCTAAACAAAATGAAGAAGGCAGTGGTCATAAAAAGACAACGCATTCACTGACAGAAACGAATCAGAACATTTTCTGATATACAGAATTGGACGTCTCTAATTTGAACGAAAAAAAATTCCGGAAACGTCAGATCAAAGTGTCAATATTGATGGTAGAACGCTTGAACGCAGTAAATTAGTTCTCCCTGTGCTATGGGTTTGAGTGTGATAGATTTCCTTGGCATCTAAATTGTGGCTTGTTGTTGACCGCAACGGACCCAACGAACCTGACCCAACTATTGGAACAATGGGTGTGTCGGGCATTTTTTTAAATTTATGTTTTTATATAAGCTTGCATGTCCTATGCAATGGACGCTGGTCTTGACTTTACGTATTTTGTATGTTTACTGTTCGGGCCGTGAACTATATGTTGTCAAAAACGGCTTCGCCGTGTGTCGTTCTCCAAGTGACATGTGCTGTTTAATGCACGCTCCTGCTTTTTTGACGCTCGTTTTTTTCTTTTGTGTGACACAATTTCACCGATTCAACCTTTATTTTAGTTCAATATTCATGGTCTCTTCGCTTTCATCGGTGCCATATCTGGTGGAGGCGTGGGGTACGAATAAACACGAATCTTCTAGATGTACGGAGAAGCGTCCCTTGTCGGTAATGCACACGGCATTACTCGGGGGCTCGTCCGGGATGGTGTCGAGGACGGCCAACCTACGCCCGTTGTGCCATTACTCAGGGGAAACCGATTATACCTACCACCGATGCCTCTGCCTACAAATCAGGCTACATGGACAGCCCAAATTGTAGGTAGACCCCAACGACCCACGCCCACGCTGCGGAAAGCGCCCACAAGACAGTGAAGAGTACCTTCGTCGCTGACAATCTTCGATGCCAGTTTCGACCCGAGGATCTCGCTCACCGTTCCCACGACCCCCGGCCTCTCCTCCAAGTAGGTCCCGTTAAGAAAGCCTTTGATTTGCCTGGCCGTAAACACTAAGCGCGGTAATTCATGGAGGTGGAATCGCCGTAGACTACCGAAGCGAGCATACTTAAAAAATTACACCATCTTCCCGAGGGGAACCATGGGGTGATGCGGAGCATCGTGTTGGTTCCAAGGACAGAGTCAGTTGCGTGCTGACGTCGAGAGATGGCACCACCGACTGCCTAGCCTTATCCCCTACGCGAGCCTTCATCGCGGCTCGCGGCAGAGAAACTTGGAACGCTCGGCGCTCGCCGTTTATTTTTTTTCACACTTGAAGGAGAGGAGACTAGTGGAGGAGAGCTGCGCGTGCGCGCGCGGTGTGAGTAGAAGCGAACGAACGCGCAGTGCACGCAGCTGGTAGAGAGAGAGAGCGGAGAGAGTAACGCGCAGCTGTTGGAGAGAGGGAAGGATGAGAGTTGCGCGTGCGTAGTGCGAGTGCGGACTACAAGGCCGCGGGACATAGACCTGAGCAATAGATGCTCCGCATCTAAAAAACTTCGGAGGGCTCACACACTAGCGACGGGATGCATGGGAACTACGGCTCTGTGACGGCGTCTAATAACCACGACGTCAACATCGACGGGCACAACCCGATGACAGTCATCGACACCAGAGCAGACTATTCCCTTCTGAATGGGAAACTTTCTGGCCGTCTTCAAACGGTGATGACACTGTGGGATGCCCCTACAAGGTTGTTGACCACCTTGGGGACTTGAGCTTTGAGTTGCTTCGCGACGGATCCTAGCCATCAAGACGCCGCCAGCCCCGTCCCGAAGTAGTGCACGTCGTTCGTCTGAAGCCGTATTATGTTAGATAGAACTGAGGACTGTTTACGGTTCAGACGATCCCGCAATGTGCTCATCGCTGTTATTTGGTTTCTCTTTGCGTTAACGTTTTTAAAGTTACATCGGGGCAATGCAGTTTTAAAGGGGAAAGTAATGCCAAGTACACGACCGACAAAGCACGCTTTTCCGAACATCTAGAAAATTCGTGTTTATTCTCACCCCGACTGTATAAGATAAGGGGACCAGAATGACCTTGCCTAGTAAGTCTCACCTAGCTCCTTCCCGAACATTCTAGATCGAATGTTCGAGAAACCGAACGTAGTAAATGAGGAGCCGAGACGAGTCATTCATTCTCGTCTCTCTCGCTCGAGCCAGCTGTCACTATACGACGCTCACTGCTGCCACTTTCGAAGCACGCTGCTGCTTTATCGACGCTCGATTTTTCTTCTGCTTCTGGCACAGGTTCGCCAAATAAAGCTTTATGTCAGTTCATTATACCTCGTCTCTTTGCGTTCATTTGTGACCATTCGTTAACTGCAGCAACTGGCTCTCATCAGTGCATCGCGAGAAAGTAGACGCTTATAACTTCTTGGAGTGTCCTAGGAAAGAAAGCTATAGAAGGCGCGGGTGTAAGATTACAACTAGAGATTGAGAATCAGAAAACTTAAGTAAAAAACTCGAATTAACGTTTGAAATATGCATCTTAGCTGTCACATTTCGAGTAGAGATGCTGTTGCCTTTCGTCAAAGTACTGCTTAGCTGTTCTGTGAATTAACGCAACTAATTTCTTCTCGGTGCGGTTTTCAGCCAAGTTTGAGCCACGAGGAATCTGATATCCCAAAACGCTGAACCAACTCGCGGCTTGATTTCAGGACAATAGGGTTGCGCTGCTCTCCACACGGCGCATGTGCAAACTCTTCACTTCACGCGAGTCCTGTTTCTGCGCAAACGCAGTGCCCGCACCTGACGTTGGCAAACGTCCATTTCTTCGTAAAAACCTGTCGGCTTATACAAAAAAAAAAAAACCGGTGTAAATACAAACTGGAAGCAACGTCAGCATCCGCATCGGGCTCCGATAGTGAATCATCGCGAGCCTACTAGACACCATCTCTTTATCTCAAGCGCACGTAGCCGTTGCAAAACCGCGTTAAAATGTGCTGTCTCCTCAATCACCAAGATTTCGGTGGTTTGTCCTAAACGTGAAAAACTCTTCGGCTAGTTTCTCCGGATTTCTTGAGCCACATTTTGTGATGTCGCATTTCGTGAAACCATGGCCTGTGAGGTCACATGCACCCGCTAAATTTAGCGGAAAAATTGTGCAACATAACTTCATGTCACAGTTTCTGCACGACATTTAGCTGGAAAATTGACGACCTGTGGCCTCAAGAGCAGTTCAGTTTTCCCGGTAAATTTAGAGGGGTAGATAATGTCACATGACTTCATGTCACGTGACCTATACGCAGATTCAGTCTCCCCGCTAAATTTAGCGGAAAAACTGGTTGGTGTTCAGATCATGTGACGCTAAACGGTTGCGATGCAACATTGTTTCACGTATCCAACACAATGGCCTAGCAGTTTGCCATACAAGTTTCTTTCTTAGTTCTGGAATGATGAAATATTGGTCAGCCTCATCTGTCCCGTGAGTAGCGCAGGTGAGAATTCTGTTCTTCGGGTTCTAGCGACGGCTAATGTGCATTTTGAGGACGGCCAACTTTTTATTTGAAGCTCTCCGTTAGAGCAAACATACCAGAGGTTTATTAGTAAACTTCTGGTTATGCATTTGCTCATTATCACTTTAGTACATCTCTACCTCAATTCCACTGCGCTCGATGACGTCATACAAAAATAATTTCTTTACTTCAAGTGCCGATTTGTCCGGCATATTCTCATACGTTGTTGTACTCTGCGCGAAGGGAAACATTTGCGATGTATTTTAATATATCGATGCCTTCGCTAATTATGCGATAAGCTTTAACCATATGAAACCGAACTTCGCAAGATCGCTGTGGAGAGAGGTATTTGTCCATGGTACGCTCTAAGAAATCTGGAGGGACACCTTTCAAGGAGAGCAATTGGGAAAGCCAATCGCTGTAAATTTCAGAACATTGTTCAGCTATTGAGAGGCCGAAATTATGTTTGGATGTCAACGGGTTGGGACACGCAAACAAATATATGAGATAGCCAGACTGCTAAACCTGATAGTATGTTCATACATGCTTGCTTCATTTGTTTTGTAAATGGCGCGATAGTTTCATAAATGCATCAAATCGTTCTATATGTGGGACCCTCGGATCCTCCTTATTCGGAAAGGCTGCAATGTCTGATGTATCGGTGGAGTACTTCGACCACGACCGTTCGCGGCGCGCCGTCCCCTTTATCGAACTTGAAGAATTGGACTTCTCGGCGTCTTTTTTGAAATAAAAAAAAGGCACGCAGTCGAAACAGTTTTTCAGAATTCGCTGATGTTCATTCGTGGATCTACACACTAATGTGCTTGCCGTGGGCGTCAGCTCGTACCCGATGACCGCAGTTTGCAAAAAGGGCTTGGTCATTTTCGCTTTCGGATTTTGTCCGCCCAGTATTGAATGTGAACAAACGTCGGCCTCATTCTGCCTTACGTTGCCATGCCGACCTGGCCTTCATTAGATGAGGTGGCGACGGTCTGCTGAACAGATGTAATTTACCAGAGATTCTTGCAAAAAGTGCTGCAAAATTATGGAACTCATGCATTGCATGTTCAAACGTAATGTGCAGGACAGTTAGGCACACATTTAGTTCTTTAGAAGTAAGACGGCACTTTACGGTCCTTAGTGTCTCTTTATTCAACTCTAGCTAGTGCGCCAGAGTTTGCTTGTCTTGTTTTGCTTCCGAAGCACAAAGCGACTTTTCAACTCAGGGTCCCCAAAGTGTAATTTAATAGGTCTAGGGAGGCTGCGTAAATAAGTAGCAGCAGTTTTACTTTCAATCTTTGAACGACAATGACCCTCGTCAAGATACTAATCCTCGTCCTGCTGCCGCAAGGTCTACTTTCAGGATCTGAGATGTGTCCCTACTGGAAAGGCATCCTACGCTCCCCAGGATTTGTTGAACACGTGCTCCAATTGACCAAGATGACTGACCTGCACATTGAACTGCCGCCTGAGTTTGGAGAAGAGGACATTCGATTCTTCGCAGAATTCTTGAAGGCAACACCGATTTCTGTGAGAATCTTCACGCACGAAGACGGCCTCTGCAACGAGACGGTATGTGAAGTCTCCAGCACGGAAGTCCCCAGCACAGAGCTCCACGCTGTACTGCTTGTAGTGTGCAGAGAAACCTTGTGGATTGAAGCCATCTTCCAAAAAATCTTGAAGTGCCATCTACCTCTCTACGTATTTTGTGCAAACTTAAGTGTACACAGTACCGTCACAACTCAATTGAAAAACGGGACGTACATGAAGCTCTCTCCACTCATTTACAGCGATGTCTTCTATGTTACCGTTCGCCACCAACAGGTCCTGCTTGGAAGGTATGGGGAAGTGACTTGTCTTAACTGTACGACCGACCATCAAAACGGCCATCAATTCAAACCCGTACTCAACCTTCCTTTAAAGGGGAATTTGATAAAACTGAGATGCGAATATCCCTATTTTTGCAAATCCCCTAGCATTAAGGTACTCGAGAGCATTATTCTCCATAAAAACGCGTCTTTTAAACTGAGACCGTTCTCGAATGAAACTTCGTATATAAGGGCCGTTAAGAAGTGTTACAACAACCCAAAGTCCATGCTTTACTTCAACTGGGTTTTTGCGCACCATACGTTTTTTCCTTACTTATCTCCTGTACAGCACTACGAAAGGTTAGGATACGAATACTATGCCAAAGGTCCTGATCCGCTTTTAAAAGAGGTGGTGCTTTTCTTACCATTAAGCGCCAATGTTTGGGTCGCGGTTGTGGCCTCGTTTTCTGTTTCTTTTCTAACTTGTGCTTTGATCTGCAAGGTTCTACACGTAAAGACAAAAGTGTTTTCGTTGGCGTCCGTTCTTTTTTTGTCGAGTTTGCTGCAACGAAGTTACCCAGTACCGCATCATATAACGCAGCCAACCTCCTCTAAAATAATCTTTGGCGTGTGGTTCTTGACAGTCACAATTATTTCAACAGGATATAAGGGAGTCCTAACATCTATGTTAGCTAATGTACCGATGAGCGGTACACTGCCCGAGTTTACACCTAACTCAACTCCCATCTCGCAAGGTTTCCGGCTCTGCACTCTGACATATCCCCTAGACGAAGCGCTTGTGTTCAACGTTAGCTCTGTTGATAAGTTTGGAGCCCAGTGTATGAACCCCTCCGGCCAAATTCATATCGGTAATGACGGAAAAGATGTCTTCAGAATATTCGGTTCCGGCTTTCCTAAACCGGATAAACTTAAAAACGAACTGAACAGCAGAGGCTATGTAAGAGCCAGCAGCGACTTTTCAGCCATAGTGATCGGACCCCAGATGAAAAGTACTTCCCCGTACCGCGCACAACTAAGAAAAATCGTTGGCAGAGCGTTTGAAGCTGGCCTGTTCTTGCGCGCAACCCGAATGGCAGAGTTCAACCGTACGCGACAACGCTTCTCCCAAACTGAGAGTGATCCGTTAAGAGTAGAACTAATCAGATTGCACGACCTTCGTCCATGCTTCGTTATACTGGGTGTTGGACTTTGCCTATGTGGCCTGGCGCTTTTTTGCGAATTCATTTTGTAGAGGGTTGTCACGTAAGTCGTACTCACTCTCCTCCAACATCAGGCATCAGACTCTGTGTTTACTGCGGACATGATGATGTAATGATGTGCCGACAGACCTCGAGCACGTTTGAACTATGTGTGATTCATAACTATGTATCTTTTGAACACGTCTGCACACTGTTCTTGTAAACATAAGCCGGGGTCCCCTGCTCATACATCACACAAATGACAGCCTGCAAACGGAGTCACCTTAATGTCCTTGGTTGGAAACTCCGCGTGCCAAGTTTCTCGTTGAACACATGGCCATGCAGAATTCGAAACAATAATCTTGCGGTGACTCACGTTGAATTGTGAATGCAGTCTGTCTTTCATAGGATGTGTAAGCAACGTGACCCTAGCTTAATATAATATGCTAGGAAGACGCGCGACTAGGACGGAGCCTGTGGTTTGTAAGATGCGGGGGCATTGTGATAGCGGTTGAAAAGATTAAAGTCCATAGATAAGAGTATCCTACAAGTAGCGAGATTGTCTGAAGTGCCGACTGCGTGACGGTGCATATTTTAGAAAGCGAATGGTGGCGCACAGCAAGGTTTTGAACTAAATGCCGCCATTTGCTCCCAGCGGAATGTGCTTTCTCAAATGCATTGGTTGTGGTTACTTGTAAAACAAGTATCAAAAGACTTTTGGAAATATCGATAGCACTTCATCGAAACTCTCGGATTATTGTGACACTCACTCGGAACGCCGACTCCCCTGAAGTAGAGCCAATTACTGTGTATCCGAGAGTCTCTTGCACAGACGTGATGCTCACGTTCCCGATATTATATAAGTGCTTAATTACTGATAATCTTTACTTTTTATACTTTACAGATTTGTTTAAAAAACGCCGTGAAATCTGGACTTATTATGTCTGCACAGGTGAGTTAAACGGAAGGGGGACATGACAAAGGAGAGTAATCATCACGATAAGTCGGATACACAACTAAATTTTGTTAGTTAACTGGTTTTAATTTCGTATAATAAATATAGGGTTTCAATTGGAAACTCGAGAACCTTCCTTCAAAAATTACTAAATAAATACATTTTAAGAAGGTTTGGGCTCGTGGGAATCGGGTTGGTGAGTCAAAATTACCTCTGGTGCAACCTGTGCAAGGCTAGGGGTGCCATAATGTGTACCCCGTGGTTATTCCGCGTCTTATCATGCTTGTCTTTGCAGATGCTTAATGGCGCCCGTTGCATGACTAGTAACTTCAATCCAGCATCGCACTTCCCACGCTTCTCAAATCTATCTAATTTCTACTTTTTTCGTAATTCCCATGATGCTCAGCAAGCTTTTTTTTTTTTGACGCTCAGCAAGTTCAAAATAAACTTGTGATTACCAAATTTTGCGTAATTACCCTAGATATTGTGATGATTATTTCTCTCCATCATGTACCCCAGGGCGCATAACTCACCTCTGCAGACCGCATCATTGTAGCGTTCATGTCCTCTCTAAAAGAAATCTTTAAATCCTGAAGAAGACAACTGCGTGTAAGGGTCGATTTTAGCGTTTATAAATTAGCTACAGAATATATTGAGCCACAAATACGGGAAATCGGGTGCGCCCGTCTGTGACAGCACATGTGCCGAGAAAAGGGGCGCCATGATTGGGGAAACATGTTTCAATAAGCCGGGTGACGTAACCGCGAGCCATAGAAAGAAGGCGGGGGCGTGACTTGTTGGCGGTGATGTAAGCACATAGATTCGCGTATGAGGAGCGCGTATGATTTGTGTTCACTTTGCTTCTGTTGAAAGGCTCTCTGAATTCTGTTGAATAATTGGCGCTTAAACACGTATTAAGTCAAACAGAAACAGTAAAACTTAACGGACGTTTTAACAGCCTCTAAAATGCAGAAGAAATTTTTAAATAAAGAGCTACATTTTGTGTGCGATGACGGGGAATGCATCGGCAGTTATCGGAGGTATCATTTGGGCCAGAGAACTAAACATAAAAAATCCCAGATGCAAAAAAAATGGATATGATTTAGTAGCAGGCGCACAGAAGGTGGACTTTTAAAATAGTATAATGCTTGTACTAACATGCATGTCCCGTTTATATTGCACATCTTGAAAAAGAAGAAGAAGAAAAGGACCGTCAAAAAGCGCCGGCTTATGAGGTTTGGCTCTTTTTCAAAATTCTTTCCTACATATCCAATTTAATGCCCGCTTTGACTTGAATCGCTTTCACTATAAATATGAGTGATTGTAGTCGGGCTGTGTGGTAAGACGGCTACACATTTTATTTATGGTATTCACGTGTCCTCCCGATAGCTCAGGTGTTCTCTCCGGGTAACGCGATCCTTTTGCACGCATACAATACTCAGTGTCCACGGTTCGATTATCCCAAACACTGCAAGTGGTTAAGGGAATCATATATATATATGCCGCCAGATATATAAGAACGTATAGGAACCATTAAAAAAACTTATAAGAAACTTCTCACAAGTTTCCTATATGGTTCTTATATGTCCCTCCATAGTTCTTACATGGTTCTTATATGTTCGTATATATATTTTATGATTCATATGTGTTTATTGAACACAGGAATTTGTCATACAAATGCGATTTTTCAACAGGTTTATTCTTGCGTTTGCATAAACACAGATGTTTCTAAGTGTTACAACCTCGCTGGTATTTTACAAAAGGTTCATAAATAATAAAAAACACCTCCCCAAACGCTCCAGGTTTAATTTGGGTGGATACTTTTTGTCTGAACTGTTTGCAATAGAAGAGGGCTAAAACATACGAGTGTAATCTGGAGCAGGTTAGCCTGTATAAGTAATTTGTTTATTGTCCTAGTGCAGTCAGTTGTATTTTAGTAGAGTATTTAAGTGTTATATGCAGTTTTCAATCTTTGATGTATGTTCCGTATATTGGTGGAAGTGTTCATTATATTCAAGGCACTCTAGTACCTTCTAGAGGATGATTTGAAGTGTTCAAATAAATGTGTGTTGCTTCTGTGTAGATGTTGTGTTTCTTTTGGTACAATCTCCCAGAAAACAATTACAGGAGGACGCATAAGCTTCGCCTTTAAGACTGGAACGCGATAGATTATCATATAAACCTCCTCTCGGTCTCAAGTCGTTCATGGTTGTCTGCGTGGCCTTGTCGGTAGCGTCGCTGGCTCCCACCCGACGGGGTGTTGGTTTGAATCCCGCTTCCGTCTGAATTACTCCTTTTGTTTGTCTTCGTTTAAGGCAAATGAAATGCTTTATTAAGTGAAATCATCTGAGACATAAGGCGACATTTAATTAGTCTTATGTGTCATCTTTCAATCACTTTCCTTCCACGAATAACGTCACGTTTCACGTGAGCGTTGTGGGTTGTTTGAAATTCCCGCTCGATGTCAGGTGGCTGTGACGTCATGACCCTACCGATCAATCAGAAATGTTTCTTCCCACCGACGCCAGATTTTCTGCGACAAGGATTGCATAAAGTTATTGCTTTAAAAACGCGGAAAAGCTGTGAAAAAATGTTACACCCCGATTTTCGGCGTGTTACTACTAAAATGTATCGGAAGCTGGAAACCCCAGTACGCGAATAAGTTTGTCTGCTTTTCGGACAGTAGGTACATTGAAGTCCCAGAGCCGAGCTGTGGTATGGTGGATAGAGTGGGAACAAACAAAGTTTAAGTACAAAACTAGCGTGTTGGTAAAAGTTGCCTCTCCCCCTTTCTATGTATCTTCCTCATGTTTAGCACAGTTTTGTTGTTATATTCAAGGGTACAATATCGGCGGTTTCTTGCCCAGAGGGTGGTGTGCCGTTAGGGAGTCTTGGCACCGATATCTGGAGCAATCCGCTGTAGTGTTAAAGGGACCATAAAATTACCTTTTTACTTTTACCAAATAACTTTAACAGTAAACCTTCAAAGTTTACTAGACACCGAACTGGCATCCGTTTTTGTTTTGGTTTATTAGCTTCTACACGAAAAACTATTGAAATACAGAATTTTTCTTTCTCGCCAACTCGCCGAAAAACAAGCCGAGGCTTAATTTTGTTCCCGGAGGAGCATCACATCAAAGACGTCCACATGGCCGACGCCAGCGCGCAGGCCATTGAAACGGCTACGGGAGCACGACGTTGATTCATCAACGGTTAGAAATGGCGTAGATCCAACGGAGCCTCCACCGATGGCGGCGCCGCAGAGAACCAAACCGCTTCGACGTCCTTTGAAGACCAAGCCCGAGTCCAAAGGCCCGGACAAGCCGGCCGGCTTTTGGGGTCTGAGCCGCCTCCTGGTGAGGGTTTCCAAAACATGTGAGTCCCTGGCTTGCGAGGGCGCCAAGCATTTTCGATAAGCGGAAGGTAACGACGCTGAACGTCCGCGGCTTCGCTTCGCGCCGCAAACAGTAGTAGGTCAAGTGGCTTCTAATTGACAAAGGCATTGACGTCCACGCGATTCAGGAAGCGAAACTCGAAAGTGAAGATGAGACCGCTCGCCTGTCGGTTCCTTTCTAACATTACTTTGAAGTTTGTGTCTCGCAAGGGAAAGGAACTTCCGGGGGATCTATGTTGTTTCTACGAAATTTTTAAACATGCGAGTTCACTCTGTTCCTATAGGCAATGACAGGCGGTCTGTTATTTGTGACTGTAGCATTGTTAACGTCGAGTAGGGAATTATAAATGCGTATACGCATCAAAGGATGCTAACGGAAGAAAAATGTTTTTTTTTGTGTATTTGTTCGTATATAGATCATGAAAGGAAAATTATATTGAATAGTGGACTTGAGCTGTTTTTGCGATGCGAGGGAGCATTGCACTAAAACGCGACAAACTGAGGGCAAGTAGCCCGAGCGTTTAAAAGAAAAGACCGGGGAAGTTTCATTAAAAGATGTTGCGAATTATTAAATAAATAATATAAACTAAAGGTACACTCATTTTTAACCCTCGAGTCATTCTCGCCTTGACAGAGTATATGTGTATATTGAACACTTAACCAGTTATAACGACTATAACGTGTTGCCGAGTTTTTGTTTTTATCTTGCGTTGGTTTCTTTTAGTCTTGTTGGGATAAAAGAAATGCTTAGGTTTCTTTGAGATTTCTAGATGTTTAACGAAAACCATCTGAACGATAAAGCAACGTTCCTAAAACACTCACCCTTGAAACCTGGACCCCTGGTGTCCACCGAGACCGAGCTAAATACGATAATAACAACACGATATAGCGATGCAGTTGAACCATGAACGTTGCTTTGTATGGATACTGCGAGAGTCACTGAATATTCCCAGAGTATTCCCGGGTTCGATACCCGGACCAGGCGGATGTTTTCGGTCGCGCACCAGTCACCTAGCTGTGTTTGGAGATTTGTGTTTGTCCTTTGTCCCTCTTGTTCCCCTTCTCCAGGGATTATTTTCGTCAGTCTTGTCCAGCTCGCTTGCACCTTTGCATTTAATTGCATTATAATAATAGAAAAACTTCCAGGTTCAAGGTGCCAAGATGGCGGCTCAATATTTTAGGGGCGAACCTTCTTAGGGTCTAGACTTGTCCGTCCGTCCGTCCGGCGTCCGTGCTCACATCGATTGCCATCCCATCTGTATTCGTTAAAAAAAGAAAAAAATGTTTGCGATGTGGTAGCAACTCAAGAGCTGGGGACGTCATGGATGAAACGTTGCATGTAGCCGCTCAACGTCTATACAGGAGAGGGCGCTGCGGTCAAAGGCGTATATAATCGCGTTAAACTTTGCATGCATTGGCTGAACGTTTATAGATGAGAGGGCGCTGCGGTCAAATGCTCAAATGCGTATATAGCCACGTTACATACCACACATTCTCTTTCTGACATGGACTGTTGACTTAAGCGGTGGAGAAGCGTTCCCACGGCTTCTAGCGGATCCAAGCTGATCCGCTAGAAGAACCACTGGCTCTGCATTTCACCGACCATAAAGCAGTAATAATGAAGTTGAAACGCAACCCGGAGCTCAGCACTAGCTATGAGCAATAAAAAAAAATCAGCCCCATCAGCACTTCCTATGAACAATAAAATCAGTATAATCAGCACCACCAGAGCTTCGCCCCAATCAACATCATTCACCACATGGAGCGCCGGTCATTTTTTTTCTTTACTGTGGTCACAATGAGCTTTTAGAAAACATGGTTTTTGCGTAAAAAGAAATGGAAAAGGCTTTTTTTTGTAGAACATTTTATTTGAGATTACTACAGAAGGAGAGGCGCGTGATGTTTTTTAAACTGTTTATTTAACAAGGTTTTGTGGCAGTATTAATACTGTTTTTATAAAACCATGTCTGAACGGTGATTTCAGGTAGCGCGACCCGATTTGGCCGCGTCGTTCCTTTGGTAGTAACTCGCGGAGCGTCCGCTTGGGAGACGGCCATCCCTGAAATCCCCTCCATCGTATATGTTTCGGCGCCAAAATGACCGATTAAAGCCAAGATATGACAGTAACAGTGGACGCTATCCAATGCCAAACTCGTGAACCAACACAAGCAGCCGTTCAGTTCTCTAAGTGGCCGCCGTGGGAAAAATGGCGGCGTTGCGATCGCCATTAGCTCGGTTTGTCAAGTACGGATCGATGCCACGTTTTCAGAGCAAGCTTTATGGCAGTTTCCCTACTGAGTTGTTCTAGTAACGTTGGGATAAAGGTTTCCGTGACACAGTTGATAGATTGTTCAGTGAAATGTCTAATATAAGCGGAAGCGCGAGTGACCATTAAGAATGGTTTGAACACAAACTTTAACTCATTGCGATTGAATGCTCCATACGCTTGCGTGCTGAATAAAGGTTGAGGAAAAGTTAGTAATGGCAGATGTTCATAGATCATGTAAACTTGATCGTGAAAATCAAGTGTGGAAAAGATAAAATTGAAGCATTAGAAACCGAGAAATACGAAGGATCCCTGGTTCGAGCCCGAGCTGAGATATAAATTTTGGTGAACGGCCTACAAAACGAACATTATCTGCTGAAGCTAAATATGCAAAAGAAGACATCACGTAAATAAAATATTAAAAATATTTCTTTTCCGTCAATACACGAATGACGGAGGGAGACCGAGGAGAAGAGATGCATCATGCAGTTTGACGGGCCCTCGCCCCCCTCCCCCCCCCTATCCTCACATATGGCAGCAGTGGCAGAACAGGTAATCCAAAAAGTAAACCAAGAGAAAAGCTAAAAATTTTAGAGATGACAGCAGGACAATATTACAAACCAGGCGCGACTATATATAAGAGGCTAACAAAAACAAACTATATAAGTACATGCAAGCACAGCATTACTCAACTTAGCAAAAATTAAGGTTATGAAACACGACAACAACTAAGCAATCACATTAAAAAAAAAAGAAATGCTCGGATATTTTTTACATATATTGTGGAAAGATCAATGTTGCCGACCGTGCTATTTTACAGAGGAGATAGAAAATGCATTCGTTCAATATTATAACAATATTCTTGGTTGAAAGGGACATGGCAGTGACTTGCAGCTCGATGATTACCTATCAGTGATGCCACGTCTAAGCGCAGATATGAGGAAGTGGCTGGAGGAGCCGATAAGCGAGGCCGGAATAGACTTAAGGATCAACGAGCTACCATCCGAAAGATCTCCGGGGCGAGACGGTCTTACTCCAGCTTTTTATAAAGAATACAAACACGTGAAAGTTGGTTATTTTCATGCATGACGAGCCAAAATTTAAATATGTTTGGAACTACAAACCAATAGCGCTTGGTAACGTAGATTGCAATGCTATAATGAACGTCTTATCACGGCAGTTAGAAAACGTTATAAACGAACTTGTAGGGAACATAGTACTTGTAGCAGCCAATAAGTCCAGGGTCGCCACCAACAAAGACAACGAGTCGACTCCTTGGCGCGAGCCCAACGGCGCGTCGATTAAATAGAACGTTTTCACCTAAGCTCGGAGTCGGTCACACCATCTCTTCCGTCCTTAACCTCGAACGCGCTACAAATCGGTGACCCGGACGTGATGATCGACTTCGAGCACCTGCTATCCAGGGGAACGTTCTCGGCGGCCCGGGGCATGGCGACGGCATGGCATTTCGGATGTTTATGCAGGAGGCACATCTACCACAGTCCCCGCATCCGGACCCTCCGCCACCGCCTCTGCCCCGTCGCGTCTGCCGCCGGCTTCTCTCAGAAACGGGCTGCGAACCACCTCGCTCAGGCAAGTCTACGTTCGTTGGCATTTCCACCACTGCCGCAGTCCCTGGTGTCGCGCCGGCAGTCATGCCCATCTCTGTGGTGTGGTGCTGGCCTGGCAAGGTCGCGTGCTGCCACAACATGTGGGGCGTGCCGCACCGCGCCACGCTGGAGCATGGCAAGTCACGGCGCACCAGTCTGTTTATACACGAACACAACTCTCCTACGTCACGCCGTGGTGGTGGCGCGTCGGGCGCACTTCCGGTCTGGGGCGGTGGGCAGAAGTCGCCGTGCGAGACATGCATTCCTGTGTTCTTTTCGGAGAAACCAGACAAAAAACTTGCCTTCTCGTCAAAATGCTGCGACGGTGGCTGTACCAAGAGAGTATGGAAAGGTTTGAAGATCAGTATTTATGTGTTTCAGCCCCCTCCGTTCGTCCGAGAACGTGGATAGTAGCCGTGAAAAGGGCAAACCAGACGCTGTCGAACTACGATTTGCTTGTGCGGGCAATACACTTTGTGGTCGCCAGATGTTGTTCCACCCACGGTTCACGTGGGAGAAAACAGCCAAGTTGTGCGGAACACCCACGGGTTCAGTGCGTCTTCAAATTCACACGGCCGCCTGATCGGTCGGACCTTCGTCTGCTCTTTCAAACTTGTCTGCTTTTTGTCGTCTGCTCGCTCAAACAAAAGCGGCCCGCCCGAAGGAAAAATCCATCAATGTAACGCTGTCTGGCAGTCGATGTTTTCTAGTGGACACCTGTCTGTGCCTGATTGTACGTCAAGCACGTCTGATTGGCCAACAAGTTACTCTGACCGACAGTCAAACTCCAGTCAGACTCCGCTTGTCGGCTTTCTGATGGTTTCCTGGTGGCAGTCGGCCGCCGCGAAATGCCGTCAAGATTTCTTGGTGGCGATTCTGACTGTACATCGATTGTCTCTGACTGTACGTCAAAAAGCTTTGACGTGCAGACAGACGTACGGTCAAAGGACGTAAAGTTCGTTCGGATACCACTATTTCGTCAAATCTATGAATACGAAAAATAATCTATGCACGAGAAAACGATTTCGGAACGTGAGCCCATAAAACCGCTGATGTTAGAGATATGACAAGCAGGGCACCCGACAACCCTGATCAGAAGCCCGCCGAAACGCCGAACGCCGAACATGCCGAGCACGCCAAACGCGCCACTTTCTACTTTCGCCACTTTCGCTTCGCCCATAGAAGCTTCGCCGAGCTTCCATGAACGATCGCTCTCAACTCGTTTTGTTTGCGCGCTTGTGCCACCCTGTCGATCCAGCCCGGGCTCTACAATGTCTTATGTTTTAGTAGAATTTCTCCTCGACAAGACCCAGTCTGTCGTGAGTTCCGACTATAGCCTCGTTTACATGAAAGCGACTTCAGCGCATCGACTCCACTCGTTCTTCGAACGAAGCCGACGCGGCAACGTTTACATGAATGCGGACTAGAAGGTGGCGCCACGCCGTGTCAAAGCTCGAAGTTATGCAGTTCCGGCACCAGCCGCACCACGTTTTCCGGTTCGTCGCACGTGGAGGCATTTCGACGCGTTCAGTGAACGTAAAGATCGTGCCCGCTGTCTTCGGTGCTGTGGAAGAAGTTACGAGACGGAAGAAACATCAGAACCCAAGCGTTTAGTGCTCCAGGCCGGGCCGCCGGGTCACTCTGGACCAGAGGCGACGTGTGTGCGCACGCTTTGAGGACGCCTCCGCGCTTCGCCGCGCCAGACCTCGCCGATCGCGACCGGACCCCGAGTCCGAAAGGCTGCCGACCCATTGCAGTTTGGCTCGGCATCTGGATGCGCTGGTGTGCTTGGTGACAATACTTGGACAACTCGGATACCGCTTGCCCGCCGGAACTTCCCGATGCACTCAACACTGGATACTGTGCTTGTGCGTGCTGTGTGTTTGTTCCGTGCACCGTGTTTGGTGACGACACGCGCCTTGCATTGTCTGTTGCAGTGGGCGGCAGCGCTTCGAGAGTTTAGGTTCTGCGCTCGTCGTCCGTGCGGCGACGTTCGCGCTGCCGGCGCACGGATCACTACGCGACGTTTTGATGCGTACGCAATCTTAGCGCACGCATAGCGCTCACTTTGTACGCTTGCGTTAGCGCACTGACGACGCATGAGCGTCGTATCTGAATAGCGTTTCTGCACGTCGCGACAGCAGAAGCTCGAGCATCTCGCGCTTGCAACGGCACCGAACTGCAGTCACAACATTGTATTTCGACGCATTGACATGCTGGAACTGTAGAAGTAACACGCTATCTTTGGTGCCGAGAGTAGCATCTACGATTCGTTTAAGACATGAGAATGCAAGCGTTCGAGCGTTACCAGGTCGTGTCCGCTCGCATCACACTCTGGACTAGTGGCGTTGCGCTTGCGTCGCTCGGCACGACGTTGTGTACTGACCTTCGCGCTTGTACCTGTGCCAGAACGCTCGCCGATCGCGAGCATCGAGACTGCCGAGTCGATGGCTGCCGACCCGATTGCAGTGTTGGCTCGGCATCTGGATGCGCTGGTGTGCTTGGTGACAATACTTGGACAACTCGGATGCCGCTTGCCCGCCGGAACTTCCTGATGCACTCAACACTGGATACTGTGCTTGTGCGTGCTGTGTGTGTGTTCCGTGCACCGTGTCTGGTGACGACACGCGCCTTGCATTGTCTGTTGCAGTGGGCGGCAGCGCTTCGAGAGTTTAGGTTCTGCGCTCGCGTCGGTCTGCCGGCCGGCGCTCGCCCGGCGGCGACGTTCGCGCTGCGGGCGCACGGATACTGACGCGCCTATCGTTGCCCTGGATGGATACCCACTGACCTCGGCTTTGAATCTTTATATAGTGCGAAGCTGCCGACCCATTGCAGTTTGGCTCGGCATCTGGATGCGCTGGTGTGCTTGGTGACAATACTTGGACAACTCGGATACCGCTTGCCCGCCGGAACTTCCCGATGCACTCAACACTGGATACTGTGCTTGTGCGTGCTGTGTGTGTGTTCCGTGCACCGTGTTTGGTGACGACGCCTGGACGACCGTGTGCGCCGCCGGAATTACCGCTGCGCTCACCACTGGACTCTACAAAAGTATTTCGTGCTATGCCCTTAGCCGTTACAACCGAGAGATCGTCGCAATTTCAGACCCAGTCCGCCTGGGTCTGAAATCGCGACGATCTCTCGGTTGTAACGGCTAAGGGCATAGCACCAAATTCTTTTGTAGAGTCCAGTGGTGAGCGCAGCGGGAATTCCGGCGGTGCACCGCCTGGGTCTAAAATTGGGGCTGGAAATGCGCGGTTTCAGGGTGGATACGAACTGGTGCCCCAATTTTGGGTCTAGGCGGAACCGGCATTTTTCATTCCGGCCTGTATCTGACATTTTCGTACGGGTCCCTTTTACCTGAAAAACGCAAATTTGGAAGGTACATTCCATCAAAGACCACCACATACGTAATTTGGGACATTCCATCAGTGGCAGTCAGACGTCATCTGATGGACCATCAGAGCACGTTCCACCAGGGCTGCTGACTGGCAGTCAGACGTCATCTGATGGACCATCAGGGCACGTTCCACCAGGGCTGCTGACTGGCAGTCAGTGTCCCAAATTACGTACCTTGATGGAATTTTCAATAGGGCGTAGACCAATCTTTGACCCGGCGATTGCAATAAGAAGTAATTGCAGGCCTCAAAAGACTTAAGTAGGCTCGGTGTAAACAGTAGATACAAGATGTTGATCATTTGTACCAGTAGCCATCACCGACTCTTTACGCTTGGTCTGTTCCCGCTTCCGATTTTCAGTATCGACGTCGATCATCGCCGCTACCTTCTACACTTTTGCAGCACGAGCGACGTCGGGACCGAAAATAGCTAGAATCTCATCATGGTTTTGGCGTTCATTTTGTGGCGTTCATGCGAATGAATCGCCGCACATCAAATTATTTACGCAAAGTTTAGCGCCGTAACAAGCCTTGATAATTTCGCTCAGGCAATCAAAGTGGTAAGACATTGCTATGAGGACGTAGAATCGACAATTCCAACGCGAAAAAGAGTATGCAGACTCACACAGACGCCGACAACGTGACATTCCAATGGTTTGTTGACGCGGGACGCGGTGCTTCTTGCCCGTACTCCATTGCGCATGCGTTCGAACTGTCGTCTGCTCTTTCAAACTTGTCTGCTTTTTGTCGTCAGCTCGTTTAAACGACAGCGGCCCGTAAACCAAACGTCGACCCTGTGATTGCTATAAGAGCTAAGTGCAGGCCTCAAAACACTTTTGAAGGTTGGTTGGGGTAAGTAGGCTAAGTGTAAACAGTAGATACAAGAAGATGTTGGTCATTGTTACCAGTGGCCATCACCGACTTGTAATGCCCAATTCTACTTGCGGTTTTCAGTATCGACGTCAATCATCTCAGCTACGGTCCACGCTTTTGCAGCCCGAGCGACGTCGCGACTGAATATAGCGAGCGGAATCTCATCGTGAGAGTCAGGCTTTAGCGCCCAATCTGCGGCGTCCACGTTAATTTTGCTCGTTAATCTGAAAAGCGACCACAGCCTGAATGTAACCGGATTGTCAAGCACTCAATTATCTCAAACGGGCTCACGCCCTAGGTAAGCACATTCGTGTGTTTACCTTCACTGAAATGTCCGACTATATTAAATTCATTCTGCCTTGTGTTTTTTTTTATTTATTTTTTATTTTACTTTGATTTAAGTTCAGCAAGCGTGAAAAATGAGAGTCCGTTCTCCCGCCTAGTAACGTTGACTTCAACTAATTTGTGTTTTATATAAACGAAAAAAAATATCTGCCGATCGGCTCCGGTTTGGTTATCCTTCTAGTAGCAGAACAAAATCTGAAACCGGATTTATCAATCACTGCCAGCATCAAACTTCCGGTTTAAAAGAGTATCGGCTATTGGTACACTGTTCGGGTAACGGATTCAACCTAAAATGATAATTTCATTTCTATTCTTGTCAGCTCAGGCTTATAATGCGTTCATGAGTCAAGCCATGCCTTAAGTGTTCGCACTCAAACATATATGTAGGTCCTGTGTAGGTCAACATTTCTTTAGTTAGAAAAATTTCGTTCAAAAAAAAACTCTTCTAAATCTTCTAAGTAGAAACTACAAACAGGTCTGAAAAAAGTGAATACTGCAATCCGGAAACAGATGTTGAAGAGAAAGCAAACAACAAATTTCAACTAAAAACTACCATTAAAGTTACGATCAATTATTTATGCAATTCGTTTTTTTATGTAGTGAAAGACAATATTTTGTATGTTTGTTTGCGTTCATTCAAGACCATTCCGTTTACAGCATTGTTGTGTGTGACATGAGAAAAGATAGATTTAATATCCTGACGGACGGAACATTACCTGCTTGCAATTCAGTACACGTAAGAAAAGACACGTAGGCTATTGCTCAGAAAAAGCTAAGCAACGAGATGAAAACAAATATAATAGAAATATTCAGAAGCTGAAAGAAAATCTTAGGTTGCAGAACAAAAATAAAGGGAAGAAAGAAGATCACCGGACAGCTTAACTTAGAGTCCTGCAATTGCACTGGCAATATTCAACACAATACTCAAATAGTTTGCACAGTTAATATAAGAAAAAATTCAGCCCGAAAGCAATCGTCACATATATCACACGACATAAAGACACGAATTGGGAAGATTTTTTTATTATTGTACAGTTTTAAACTAACAGGAGTCAGCCTCTCAATTTGTGTGGTGCACTGGCGTTCGCCATCCAGAATAAACTATTTTTTTCATTACTCGTTAAAATGTAGCTTCGAAGTGGAACGGCGTAGGACATCTGAGATAATCTGTTAAGCATGATAACTTTTTATCAAAAGAAACACCTAAAAAGCGAATTGGTGGCGTTTGACTAATATATGTTTTCTCAAATTTTAAACAGGGATGTTCAGCAATTATCCTTCGTTTTGATTAAAAAATATTTTGTTTTACTGATATTTAATTGCAGCCTGTTTGCTCTAAGCCTCCGTATTAAGCCCATTATCTAGTGGTTGGCACGTTTAAAGCGTTCGTTGACATGTAGACCCCGAAAAACAAAAAACATTAGTATCGTTTCTACTATTACAAATTTTTCAATGAATTGGATGTTTATTTAGTCTTTTATGGAAAGACAAAATAAAATAGGCCCAAGCAAATCCCTCAGGGGATTCCATTTTTTTTTGTGTGTGCGTTTCCGATTTATGATCATTTATATCCGTATTATATTATATCATCTTCGTGTGCGTTCCGAAAGATATGTAACTATTTAGGAGAGACCATGTCGCACTTCGGGTGCCATAGAAAGGAAGCTGCCGCAAACGTATTTCATGATGAACATCGTCAAGTGCCTTTTTTAAAGTTCAACAATACACCCACATTATATCAAATGAGAAAACGCATACTACCTTAATAATGAAACGAGTTTAAAGAAGCGTCACGCCTTTGACTTTTATTTTTCGTTGATACGGAGTTCCAGCGGAAAAAACAGGAAAGTGGTTCTTTTTCTTCTAATAATTCGAAGTTCAACGCTGCAAAAATTTTACTCTACCCAAACGCTGACTGCCGTCAATAAGAAAATTTTTTTTTTTATTGTGAGTTAAATTTTTTATTTTTCTAACGCACATGGATATTTTTGTCAGAAGAGCAGAAACAGTCGTACTATGAACATGTTTCTAACGTTTCATACAATCCTTACTCCCACGCTAAGTATATTTTTTAAGTCTTATAATCTTTCGATGTGCCCCAAGCGAAAAAAACACACGCTATATTGATCAAAAGGACGCTATTTGTTTTATAATGGTTCTGTTCACGTCGTGATGTCGGTGCTGTAAAAAAAAATCTTAATGATAAAAGTAGTTCGTCGATCGTCCCAAAATCGTTGCTAATTTTTTGAATCTTTTTTTTTATAAATGGCGTTAATATTTAAGCGTGCGCGAAGAGTTGTTGGAATCAAATAGCGCTGCATCAGTTATAGCTTTCACAGCGCCTGGGGAAACCAAGACCTACCGTTTCTCATTGCAGTGTCGAGGCTGTCAAAATTGCTGCGCTATTCAATTCGAACCACTATTTGCACACCCATACTAATCTCTGATTCACATTCAAAATATTATTAGAGACTTCTTTACCTCTCGCCTTGTTACCATATGCGCCATTTTATGTTAATTGTCTTACTGCAGCAGTGTACCAAAAAAGCGCTGATTTTGTCAAGTACCTGAAGGATACTCATTGTTCTTAGTACATATCAATGATATTTCCTTGGGTATTTCATCTTGTGTTCGGTTGTTTGCCGATGATTGCGTGGTGTACATAAATATTAATAACAAAGATGATGCCACCCAGTTACAAAAAGATTTAGAATGCCTTACTACGTGGTGCTCTACGGCACCATGACAGAACAGCACACGACAAAACAGCACGCGACAAAACAGCACGGTCAAAACAGCACGCGTCAAAACAGCACAGCGTCAAAACAGCACGGCGACAAAAGAGCACAGCGTCAAAACAGCACGGCGACAAAACAGCACAGCGTCAAAACGGCACAGCGACAGAAGAGCACGTGCCAAAACAGCACGGCGTCAAAACAGCACAGCAATAAAACAGCACAGCGTCAGAGGAGAACGGCGTCAAAACAGCACCTCTACAAAACAGCACAGCGTCAAAGCAGGACATTGACGATAAAGCTAGGGTTTGGCGTTTTCGGTTTTTATTGTTTTGAAATTCGGCGTATTATTTTCGTTTTTTATTCCAAACAGAGGTTTTCGGTTTACCGCGGTGAATATTTGTGGATTCATAAACTTCTCGGTTCTTTTCGGTTTATTGACGAAAACCAGTATACTGACGGATATGCAATAATTAAAAGCGTTTGGTTAAATGTACAGTGAGTAAACCATGTACTGGTTTTCTTATTTGTTGCTGTCTGTGGCAGCCGACGCGACCTGTTCTGCAAGACGCACTGGGGCCCTATCGTGATCTGATATTATCCTCGTGTGCTCGTATTTGTGCACAGGACGAACATGAGCTTCACTACCACTTCGGTCGGAGAGGTAAATATCAAAATCCAGAAATCTTGAAGCATTGTACTCAGTGCGTTTTTTCCCCATTTTCACTACTGCGAGAGCTGGTAGTTTCGCGCCGACTACAGAGACGGCAATAAAACAATCGTATTTTTGCCCTTCTCTAGTAGACGGAAGCTAGGAGTGTTACAAAAATGTGCGAGATTTGCGGACGCCCTTAATTTCCGTTGTTCAGTTCATGATTAAACTCTCTTCTTTGAACAAAGAATTCGGCACACAAATCCCTATCAGGTGAAAAACCCAAATTTGGTCCTGAAGACCCTTACGCCCCCCGAGCTTATGTTGAAAGTTGAACCGATCTCGGGGAGAAGCTGAAAACTGCGAAAGGAAGTGGTCATACGGTCAGCAATGAGTCACATCCTCCCCCCTCCCCCCCCCCCTTCCCCCACCCACCCCTCCAAACGCCCTCGAAAATACTGACCTTTTTCAGTTAATACTGACCTTTTTTCTGCTATCAACGACACCGAAAAATCCGACAAACGTACCAACTACAGCTTCGTTGTAAAAGAAGATTCGAACAATTGGGTTTAATTGTTTAAAGCTTTCCGCCTGTCACCTTAAGGGAAATGTTTACGCTGGATGCCGATCGGTAACTCCTGTTGTGCTAGAAATTGTGGTTCACGTACCAACTTCCGATTCTTGTAGCCTCGTGAAAAGCACAAGCAGGGGTCGTGACGCGATATTTTATATTTTGGGGGGTCTCCGGGTTGCGGAGTCTGGTAAGCACTAAAATATGCAATAAATTCCTTTATTAGCTAGCGACAATAAATGAAAGGGTCCATGAGGTTCGAAATTATGCGCAGAGAGAGATGAAGAGCGCGCTCGAAGTTGCTACATGCCTGCTGTTTTGTCGCTGTGCTGTTCTGACGCTGTGCTGTTTTGGTACGTGCTCTTCTGTCGCTGTGCCGTTTTGACGCTATGCTGTTTTGTCGCGTGCTATTTTGACGCGTGCTGTTTTGTCGCAGTGCTGTTTTGACGCTGTGCTGTTTTGACGCGTGCTGTTTTGACCGTGCTGTTTTGTCGCGTGCTGTTTTGTCGTGTGCTGTTCTGTCGCGTTCCCGGGGCTCTACATGGAAAATGACTTTACATCCCCAAGAGTGTCTGTATTTATGTTTTACTAAAAAGAAGACGAAAATTGAAACCCAGTGTTATATAAATAACAATATAGAAACAAGGACTCTAACTAAAAATACTTAGGTGTCACAATATCAACTAACTGTTCGTGGAATTCACATGTGGATGACGTGAGTGTAAAGGCTGGTAGGGCACTGAACTTTGTTCAACGAAGCCTAAAATGTTCACTCCATAACTTAAAGGAACCCGCGTATTTAACATGTGTTAGACCGATTTTGGAATTTGCCTGTGCTGTCTGGGACCAGGAACAAAAGACATTAATAGACATTAAGACAATTGTCATCTATATCATACGCATTACCTATACCACATCTGATTCAATCGCCACAATCACAGCCAACCTTCTAGAAACAGCATCTCACTCTGAAGCAAATACAAAGACGGAGCGCTGACGCAATTGTTTTCTTTCTTTTTTATGTAGAATGCCTCTAATTTCTTTCCGTTTTTTGCTTTGCCTTTCTTAGAAACTTTGTGCCAGTCAGGTCAGGTTTACAGCCACATCGTCTACAATGGTCAGCGAGATGGCCCCCTGCGTTGTTGCGCACACACAAATTATGTTCACGTGCTCTATAATTGAAGCAGCGCCCAGTCTACCTAATGTAGACTCTGCCACAACTAAACGGAATCTCGTACACCACATTGGTGACGCACGCAGTATATTGCACTGCGTGTTTCTTCTGAGCACGGTGCTTTTTTCTGCCTTGTCAACATCGGACATATCCTGGCAAGTTTACACGGTGCAGAAAAAACCACGTTAATGTCCTATCTACCTGGTACCTTTTTTAGATTATGCGACACTGTGTGCATATACGGAACGACTTGCACTCTTTTCCTTTCTTTACTTGCCTTCGCTGCCTTTTTTACTTCTCGTTTACTCTTCGTTTATTCGCGCTTTTTAACCTTTTATTCATTATTAGACAAACTTGAAAAAATACAAAATAGAGCTGCTAGGTTTGTTCTGGGACGGTACGGGCGGAGAGACAGCTGTAGTCAAGTGAAGACTGAACTGAATTGGGAACCTCTCTCAGCCGCCGTAAAAAATTGTGTTAAAAGCTTTTGTTCTTGATATTTAAAAATAAAACTGGAATTAACAGTGAAACTTACTTAAAATAACCATATTATATTTCTAAATGGAACGATTATGCTTTCAAGATTAGAGCGTACCACGCCAGGACGAGCATGTACGCCAACTCTTTTTTTGTTAAAACGATACGGGAGTGGAACGGGCTGTCGAGCTGCAAGTGTGCAGTGAAAACGAAGATGTGTTTTTTTCAGCATTGTAACCCCCTGCTGTAACGCCCTCGGGCACTGCGGGGTAATCTCTGAATAAAGAACAAAGAAAAAAACATATAAACGAAGGAAAAAAAAACTCTGAAGCAGAGACAGCAGTAATCGCATTACTGTTATAAAATTACAGTAATTAAAGTACATGTAATAGGAAATATAAATAAATATTTGTAGGCTGGTAATTTAGTAATGTAATGAATTACGTTAAGGCAGTAATTTCGAGCAAATTATGCATTACTTTTGAAATTACTTTCGTTCCAAATAAAAAGAAATGTTTTTTCGGCGAGCTTTAAAGAAAGAAAGCAAAAAATATCTTGCATGGTGAAATGTCATGATAGAAACATCAAACCCAATAAACGGCGGCCATCTAAGCGCCAACCCTTGTACGAAGAACTTGACAGACGCGGAAAGGCGGGCTGGGAAGGTGAAGGAGAAAAGCTTACGTGTGAAGACATCGTTGGAAGGCCACGGCTCAAAAACTCCAGGTAAGACAGATACAAGGCGGTACGTCAACACGACCATACAGTTCTTCGGACATCTCTAAATTGACAGTGCGGTGGGAGTTACAAGTTCACCAGAGCCAATCAACCACCTTCCTTTGGTCACCTGACCCGCCCCTTTCTCTGCGCGAGAGTATGAACGCGTGCGTGGTTACGTGGCGAAAGTATGACGTGTGACTGTTCCAACGAGAACGTAGCTTGCACCGCACTGTCAGCTTAGGGATGAACGGCTTATAGACTACAAGGCGAATGGCACCCCACCAGTGAGGTCAACACATTTTAAAACCTAAAGGCCCGTTCACACTCTTGCGACCTCTTAGGACTAGGTTCCTTGAAACCCCTTACAACGAGAGGACACACTGGCGCCATCTCTTGGATAGCAGTGTAAACTTGGCGGTCCGGCATATTTTGAATTTCTCTCGCGCATTATCCTTTCTTTCTTGGCTCGAAAAACTTTTGTCAACGTTATAAACGAGCCTTTCTTATAGGCATTACGCACATTTGACCTCGGAAATCCCGCAAAACCTTCGCTCTTGTGAAGTGCAGTTCCAAGGTCACCGCATAGATGGTGCCAGAGTGCCAGTGTGTTCCCTCGTCCTAAGAAATTTTAAGAGGTTTCAACAAGTCTCGTCTCTCTCGGTCGTACTCGGTTGCAAGAGTGTGAACGGGCCTTAAGTGGATAGGACAAACAGGTCCCCAGCTTTGTTTCTCTTTTGTCAATCAAGGTCGAACCGTAAGCTTTGAACATTGTGAACTACAAACGACCGGAATGAATATTTAATAGCAAATGCATTGTCAAGGCCCCCGGAGCGTTTCGAGTGTGCCCTTGGTCTTAAAGGTGCTTTTTGTCGTCGCAAAAGAGGAGAATCGAACAAAGCAGGTGCCGCTCGGGGTAAGCCTAGCTGTCATTCCTTTGGAAGTTTGTTCGGGAATAAGCCTTGGAGCAGACATCGCCGTCCGTTTGTTGAGAAAGTACATATTTTAGGGAGCTCGCGCCATCCTGTTTCCTAGCTGGGGACTCTGCTCCCTAGCAAATATCCATCCCCCTTGTGTGGCAACGCGCAATACCTTGGGCTCTTCGGGTGTTTGGGAACAATACTCCTGGGGAGGAATAAGTGGGATTACGTCAACTAGTGCTCTCGAGAGAGTAGAGTTAGGTTGCGTCCGAGGCGGAAGGGAAATGTTTCACATGACCACTCTTTCTAAGAACAAGCTCCCATGGCCAGACTTAACATACTGACACAAACTATATCTTCTTCTAAATCAGAAAGACGGAAACATATCACCGTTTAATTAAAGACCTTCAGCTTAGAATGAAGAGCGAAACCGATGAGGCGACTGTCTTCGAGGCGCATTTCAAGAAGATGCTATTCATTATGTTTAACGCTTCTGCCGTGAGCGGCAGCAGAGCGACTGTTCAGTGTCGTTCATTTCGAAGTGCATGAGGCTGCTGTGGTTTAAACAGGGAGATATGTGTTTACGTACATATAGTGAAAAATAAAATGAGCACGAATAACTGCCTCAAGGAATTAAAGAGTAATTTAATATCGTTACTTTTGAAACGAAATTGTAGTGTAATGTCATTATTTTAACCTGCGGTAATTTGCAATGTAATTTAATTACATTTTCACAGTTTTCAAAAAATTATAAGTAATGTAATTTACATACCTTTGAAAGTAATTTTGCTATCGCTGCTCTGAAGCAATTGATCGTAGGGCTTCGTTGTTCCTGCAATAAAATGTGGATCTACGTTGAATCTCGGGAAAAGTGTCACCGGAGAAAAGCTTACCGGACAAAAGCTCACCGGAGAAAAGCTAACCGAAAAACTGCCGATTGCGGAGAAAAGCTCACCGATCTTTTTTTCTTTTGTTTATGTGGAGGCTATCGGATCTTGGTAACATACATCAATTTGTTATCATTAAAATTCGCCAGTTTTGTGAAAAAGAAAATATCCTGTTTTGTAATATTTCTTAAGCTTGTTAGGTATATCGCTTTTAAATCAGTAATTGCTGGCGAGTGTTTTTTTTTTGTGGTTTACTCTCTAGCCAACAAAAGTCTTAATGACAACTTTATGAACATTAAAACAGGAAAAAGTTTGAAAAATTAATAATGTCTGCCTGAAACATCAAAAGCGAAACCGTAAATGCAGAAAATCTGAAATTGCATGCCTAAAATTATCTTAGAATTGAAATTAGACGCCGTGCCTAAAATTATATTTAAAGTTTTTTTTTGTTTTTGTCTTTGAAAACAGGATGGAACGGTTTGTAGGATATTAAGATTTTTTTCTTCCATGGACATGCAAGTTTTCTAGCCATTCGTGCTGTTTTTTTTTTTTTTCAAAAATCGCCTTTGTGTGATAGTACCCTTCTACGGCGAACCACCCATGACCTTCAGAGCTGCGCACTGTCACCCTTGTTATTCGGGACCTATATAAGAACTAGTCTTCTGTAAGCTAGCGAACTGAGCGAGTTGGTAAACGTTATACATGATGAAACCAGCTGAAAAGACAAAGAAGGAGGGAAGACAACAAACACGACAGGACGAAGCTGCTCTCGTAACCAAACTTTTATTAGTGCAAAAATAAAAAAATAAAACAGAAAGAAAACGGCGTAGTCGACAGTGATTACACCAACAAAAACGTACTTATCTATCTGACACCACGCAATCTTCGGAGATGAAATGGTTCGCACACCGCTATTCATATTAGCTTGCAAAAACAAACCTCTTTATCCGTCAGACGTACCGACGGCGCACTGTCAAGCGGTCAATAAATTGTCGTTTCTACAGATGTCCCATACTCTCATCTTATATTTGATGCGTAATTATTAGACAGAATGGGTGATTACTAATTTCTGAGGAATTAGTGAATATGCCCAATAAACTCCAAGAATATGACAAAAAAAGTAGAGAAGTATTTTTAATGGTGACGAATTCTAATTGTGTTAGGTTCCACGTGTGACGCACAATTCGCTATGCTAAGAAAGACAAATATTTCGATAAGCTTTTTTTCTGCCTCCGCTCAAGGGACGGTGAGCTTACATCCGCATCTGACGGTTTTGCGGTGAGACTTTTTCTGGTGAGCTTTTCTCCGGTGAGCTATACACCGGTTAGCTTTTCTCCAGTGAGTTTTTCTCTGCCGACCCCTTACGTTTAGCCGATTTCTTTTTCTTTCTACAGCACCAATTGTCAGCTATGCTTGTTATAGAAGGCATCGAGTGTACCTTTCTCGCCATGGCGCCATCGACGGAAATTGCTTTAATTGCATCAAAAAGTGTCTTCATTTGAATATTTATTAAAGTTTTATTTTCAGCTGCTGACAGTGATGATTTTTTGCATTGCTTATAACGGCATTGAGCGTCATCATAGCCTCATTCGAAAATCTGGTATTTTGCCTTGATGCTGCAGACAATCTGTATTGTTAAAATTAAATTAAATTTAAACAAAAATTTGCCTTCATCACAAATTTTGTTTATTCAAGGATACCCGTTGAGTGAGAAATGTTATGTTCTGTCAATTTTTTGAAAAGAAATATTTTGAAAAAGTTAAAGAGGGTATCAATTGGTCGAATACTTTCGACAACGCTGGGCTAGAATGTTCGTGATTGTTTTTGTGGGGAGGAGGGCATGGTATTTGTTTTGTATCAACGTGTAGCACATATTAAAACATAAACAACTGTTCAGTGAGAGCATTTAATAATCGGCAGTTCATATGAAAGAATGTGGCCGATCTCAGGTAACATAAAATAAAGGTACTGCGTGTAGAATTCCACTGCGCTGCAGAATTTAACTAAGAAAAAAACGAGATACAGATCTTGTTGTAGTCATCAATTGTTCTTTGCATACGAGTGCATTAATTTTTTATCTACATCAGCTTACCGGATTTGTCGGTGAAAAGTGCCAGTAGGACTACACTCGCACAAATATTTAACGCACGAAAATCACCAGAGCGTCTGCACTGACTTGAGTGAAGGAGGCACTGCAAAGGTTGAAGCGTGGATGGCATGGCAAACTAAAATCCAGAGGATTGCCTAATTTTGCATTTGAGTGTGGGAACGCCTTTTATATAATTATATTTGCTGCGAACTGCCAACGGTACACTGCTCACATTGTTCTGAATGCCAGTGATGGGGGTCACCAACACGGCCACTTCACAGATGCCTTCAGAGCGGCTGCTCGCCGCCTCGGTGGCTCCGAGGCGAGAGCGCTGGCCTACGGATCCCCATGTGGCGGGTTCCAATCCCGGCCGAGGTGCCCGCAATCTGACGGAGGCTTATTGCGGAGAAGGCGCCGTGTAGCCGAGCTTTCGGTTGCACGTCAAAAGGTCCCCGGGTGGTCGAAATTAATCCCACGGTCCTCCGCTGGGGCGTGCCAGATGCCCGTCGTTGGTTTGGCACGTAAAACCCCCAAATTTGACCTTTTTTCAGAGCGGCTGCTGAGAAGAAGTAAGACAGCAACAGCATGTGCTTTACTAAGAAAAATACTGCTATCCGTGGCGAGCCGGTGATTGCAGTTTTATTCGAGATAAACATGTTTGTAGTTTGCACACTTTATCGCAACGAAGTTTTCTATAAGAGAACGGAAGAGAGACGCTGCTTGTTTTAAAACATCGCGACAAAACAAAGACAAAGTAAAGATGAGACAGGCGACAGTGTTATAAAGTAAAAGTTTATTACCACCGCTCCCAATATATAAGCATACAGTGCTGTGTCATTCAGTCCCTACCCTGCAGCAGTAAGGAAACAAATGTCGTTGCGGACAGACCAACGGCGGGCATGCTTACACATTTGTCTTTGAGTTTGTTTATTCCGTAAGCTTCCATTACCTCTCGAGTTAGTTTGTCACCGCTCCTTTTGAGTATTTTCCTTTCTCTCGTGGTCGGGGGTGCATCCCCAGTCATGGCAATGAATTCCTAGATGACCGGAGATTCGTTTTGTTACATTATAGAGATGTTTCTTAATTCGATCATTAATGCACCATACGGTCTGTCCGATGTAGAACCTGTCACCAGACACCTCGACCATCTCGTGCTTGGCCACGGAGTTGGAGAACTGTCACTGGGAGCACAAACATGCCGGAGCGTCTGCGAAAAGATAAATACAAAATAAATAAACAGTAGACAAATGCAAAAATTGTAACAATATAGGCAACAAAAAAAAAGGGACAGCGTGTTTTCCGGGTATTGTCGTCAATGAGCACACGATTTCAAGCGAAACATCTGGCCACCGCTATCTGTTGGTCCTGTAATTAGGCACGCCCTTTTTTTTAGATTACCATAGCTACATTAAAACGCAGGTTGCCCATTCTCGGACGTTTGGGACAACCGCCGGGGTGCGGACCTTGCAAAAGTGTATACAATATTTTCTAATATAATTGTTATTACAAGTGTTTTAGCAAAGAGCGTATCTTTCAATATGTACATACAATATTTAAACAAAAGGTGTGGCTTTTCGAGATTAATATTCAAAAATATTTCTGTCTCGATAACTAATTTTCGGGTAAATTGGTTTAGTTAAGCATTATTTAAAGTCCGAACGGCCCATTCTCCAGGTATATATGAAATGTCTATTTCAGAATTGTGTAGGCTCAAGTATGCTCCCGTTCTTTAAATGCACTCTCAAGATACAAAGCCGTTTAAGGGAAAACAATTAATTACTTGGAATGGTGGAACAATATTTTCACCATTCTTTAGATCACCTCTCAGTCAATGCAAAATTTCAAACTACTTTTGTCTTCAATCAGTTCCCTCGACCAAAATAGTACTTCCACCTGCGCTCTAAAAAGTATAACCGCTTTCCTGTAGAACAAGTAGACAGCCAATCACTGCAAACAATGGAAGGCTCCCATCCAATGACAAAGCTCAAACTACAACTAGAAAAAAGATTTAAAAAAATGAAAGATGCGACGTGTGCAGGGACAATGATCACGACGCTCGTTGCCCACGTACAATATATTCGAAGATTTTTTTTTCATTAACTCCGGACGCAGTAAAATGTGCGAGAAAATTGGACCTATCAAACAGCGTCAAAGGTGCAACGTCATCGTGTTCATCATGTTTCTCGACGTATCCTTTCAATGGCTGAGCCAATAATGTATACGGAATGCTCAGTGGCTTGCGCTTTTAGTATCTGCTCGTGTTTGCATGTGCTCGTGCCTTCAACTGCGGACAACCATATAATGAAACGATGTATAACAAGTATAATGATGTATACTGATGTATAACATGTATAACGATGTATATACCAATATTTTTTTATTATTATTCTCCGTCGATAAAATATTTAAGTTCCTGATGTGTATTTCCCCACACTTAGCAAAGCAAAAGAGATAACAATGAATAAAAAATAGAACATAAAACATCCAACATACAACGTTTTTATAACTTTTAGGCCATACGTTTTTTATTCTTTTTTCAAGTTTCGTTTTCCCTTTCTTTGGTTTTTATAGGAATCCAAACCGGATGTCCTGTATTTTGTCTCATAAAGTTTGTCGTTTCTTGATACCGGCTTTAAGACATATTTTTAATGTTATAATTCTTGTACATTTTTCACCTACTACACGTTAGGTTTATCACACATGTCGTCAGCTAGACATCAAAGCCGTCCTAGCAGAAACATTAAAACCGCAAATTAGCAACCTCAAATTAAGGACGAATGCTCACTAAGCAAGCAGACGACCAACCACGAAAATTACTCGTCGACCTTAAAAAAATACCTTATTTGATGACCCCAGAAATATTTGTGCAATGACGCGTATCTGAATTTTTTTTTAAATTTCGATAACTAATTTCTTTTAGGCCTTAAATAGCGCTTAAACCAATATGTAGTTTATAGAAAGAGCAGCAGCGTTTGGCTTTCATCTGTTCGCTCATGTTCAAGGCCATTGATGACCGCGACTTTTTATTCCGTACTATAGACCTTCGCATCGTTTATCAGCCGTGCGAAAAATGCTGAGTCACTGAGCTGTGGACGCATGCACAGTGTCTGATATACTGCAGAAGAGAGCAACGGCGCTTGCTCAAAAGGGGTTCCACAGCCCAGCAGACAAAGATGGCGGCGCGCAGAAGGCGATTTTCGGACCACCGACTGTACACTTCGTTTCGCAGAAAGTCCGAGCTCAGCCAACACAACGATCCGACGAAGCGAATCAAGCAGCACCAAATCTGCCTCGTCACGGCACTTCTCGTCTTTCGTTGTTTCATATCACCGGCTAACTCGATCACGCGCGGGAAATGCGCCGTGATTCTGTTCTTTGTTTTTCGTGTGTGATTGCTCTAGCCGCTTGTGGCAGAAGCAACAAAAACGGACAGCGCAGTGGCAATACACTTTTGGTGCTGCTTGACGACCTACGTCGTATCGTAGCCTCGTCTGCGCTCGTACTAGGATTCGATTTAAATTTAGTATGGAGCATAAAACAGAGACGCGGTCATCATAACCTTGAACCTAGGCGAACATGAAGGCATACAGTCCAGAAAGCGTCATATACTACACATTGATGGCACCAACCAATGTTTTAAGGTCTGAAGGTAACGAAGCGTTGGGCTGTATCCAATCCAAACAGTTCAGCTTACACGATTTCTTTTCAGAGACACACAAAAAAAAACTGAGTTTTTACTGACCTGTTACTACTTGTTACCTGTCGTGGACAGGGCTCCAGGCTCCAAGACAGACAGAATACTCCAATCACGGCGGCGAGTCACGTTAACTTCCACCGGTGAAAAGAGCAGACGCTAACAACACAAGCCTTCGTCGAATTCACGCCTAAATCTGACGATACTGGCGCCGACAAAGCCGATAGCGACGTAGGTGAAGACGAACGACGCAGACACGACGATCAGCTGTACGACGAACGTATGGCTGCCCTTCGCTCCTTGCATACACAATTCCTCAGGGACAGCCAGTACACATTTTCAACAGCACAGACGGATACAGAAGGAGGTCGGTAGGCTCTGGAGATCAGACATGGCAGATGGGAGGTCAAGACGTCTTTTTTGGACTCTGTCCGAGTCTGTGGTCGCAACGCTGGGTGGCAACCACTGCCAAGACTCCGAACGCGATGCCATGTCGGTTACCCATCGCGCGCCGTCGACTGGGCGAAGCCGATGGATCGGCGGGGAGCTCGCGTCTTCGAGCGAGTGCGGACCAGCGGGTTGTGGAGGGGAATGTGAGCGAGGAACTGTGTCGCCATCTGGTGAGCGATTCTGGAACCAGCGGATGGAGATAGACTGGCCTGGATGTGTTGGTTCCCGCTTTCCCGGAAGCCCGAGATTGGTCTCGACTCTTTTGGAGTGCCGAACGGACGCTTCCCTCTGAGTAGGGGGCTCTTAAATATTCTGGGGTTCATCGACTCGACGAATATTGGGAGGAGAGAAAACTCTTTGGGTGGAGCCGGGTCGCATTGTATATAGAAACTTTGTGTACATCATTAGAACATGGTGTGGTACTAATTACCAGCGAACTAATCATGAATTAAATGAGATATTAAAACGTTTACGCATATTCGCGGAGTATTGTTGTTCAAATCTCTTGGCTCGGAGATTCCGCCCAAATTCAATGAATGTGCGAGAGATATTCATAAAAGTTTAAACCAAGAAAGTAAAACTGTCTGCACAGTGGCAATAAGTACGATGGAACGTTATGTTCGGTGCCACATCTCAGTCAGTTTATTTCTAGGTCTAAACTTATATTCATCCTCGCAATTCGCCAAGATCTCTCCTTAGATAGCAGCAATTGGCTCTCCGAAGTGCTTTGAGAGAGAATAGTCGATCAAGATCCTTTTTTTTAGAGCGCAGCTCTTAGGCGCCTGTTTCCGGCTTGGGCGGCGTCGCCGTCGGCGTAACCGCGCGGTGCATTATGGGACGCGTGACGTCACTGATGACGTCAACAATGACGTCACTGATGACGTCATCGGCATCCGCATCGTCATCATCACTGATGACGTCATCGGCCTCCGCATCGTCATCATCACTGATGACATCATCAGTGACGTCACTGATGACGTCATCAGTGACGTCACTGATGACGTCATCGGCATCCTGTCATCGTCATCATCACTGATGACGTCATCAGTGACGTCACTGGAGACGTCATCGTCACATGACCCCCAGGGCACGTGATCCCCCTCCCCGAGGTCACGTGACCCCCCAGTACCCTTCCCTCCTCCTCCTCAAGAGCTGCGCTCTAATTCGGCGTTACAGGGAGTTGTAAATGGCTTTCACTTTTTTTAAAAGACACCAACTCCCATTTTACGCCCAAGCCCGTGTTTGCGTACGTCAGGTGTGGCTTCTGCGTGTGGCCAGAAACCAGATTCGCCAGAAGCGGTTACGCATGCGCAGAGCCGACAGCAGCGCCACCTCTCTGGCGTGACGTCAGAGAGGGTTGAGATGCTGTGTAGGCACCTAATCTCGAAGACGATTACTTCCGCTCAGTGTCAAATGCGCGCCGAAGGCAATTGGTCATCGAGCAGAGCTCTCCTTCTGTGAGCATCGGATACTCCTCTCTGGCCGAGCTTGCTGCGAGTGTCATAGAAACGCCACTTCTTTTTGGTAACTAGATGGAGGTGCCTCTCTCGCAATTCTCGCAACGCAACATATTATACCTACCCTACTTTTCGGTGTATAGTGTGCCGTTTTTTCCCCCAAAATCTTTGTTTCAACGCAATAATACAACCCCTTTTTATTAAGAGCACGCATTTTAACGTTTTAACATGCGGGCGAGTTTATAGACATTTCCGACGAAGGAGGAACAGCAGAGCGGCCACCGATGGCTAGCACTTCCGACGGTCCGAAGAAAATCTGACACGTGGCAGCATGGGTTAGAGCAACACCTCCTAGAGGACAAGGCCGTAGCGCTCTTCTCGTGACGTCGCGAAGGAAGGCCATCGGGGGCGCGCAACGAAGCGAAGGCAACGCGCGCGGATCGACCGTCGTAACTTGCTTTTAGTCACATACGCGTGTATTATTAGCTAATATGAAAGCTGCACATAGCAACGCGTCTCGAAAATATTTTATAACACAGGCAAAATATTACACCGCTAAATAATCGGGATGAAATGGTACGGGGTAGGCGTGCAAAAGAAAACATTGAGCCACGCAATAATTGCTGTAGGAATGCATATTTTACACAGAAATACTTCGACGAAACGGCGAGACACGCAGTGATTGGACACAGCAAAACAAATAACAGTTAAAAATGAGGTAGACGTAGTCAACGCGGACACGGCTAGACAAGTGTCACTTATGATCATGTAAGCGATGTTATCGCGTGTAGTCACTGAATTCTTGCATCATACTCCGGCCACACGGCAAAAGTAATGTAATTTCGATCGAATGACATTATGGGGTCGACAAATCAGCTTGCGACGCTCATATCACTCAAGACCACGATCTCATTAAGTCTTATATCATTTAATGAAAATATATTAACTTTTCCGTGTGGCAGGGGTACTAAACTTAGTATTTACAGTCAACTAATTTACTTCTCCCTATGGGCTCGAGCTGCCTTAGAACAAAATATATAATACTAGTATTACCTTAAATACAGTTAAGATTCTAGTATAAAAGTGGTAAAGGCAATAAAATAACATTAGTATAAATAAACATCAGCACAAACAACGCACTTCGTATAATCACACAAACTTGTTATTCACCTTCCAGTGAAAACTAGAATGTTACCACGCATATTTACAAATGTCGACGCAACCGCACACGGATAACGACGAACAAGATGTCATTCTGTCACGAAAAGCAAAAACGAAAAAACAACCCGACTGCAGCACTTTACTCGCCTCCCACATGACCAAGAAAGCCCGTAAATAAGTTGTTACTCACCTGTCGATCGTATCCATACGTCCCACAATATCCGTGGCGAAAACATTTGAACACTAACTTTAGGTCCCTCTCTGTCGAAATAGAGGTCTATCGATAATCGACCAGTCTCATGTTGGCTGGTTGCCGCATATGTCATTCCAACCGTAGCAGGACTTGGTCCGCGAATCCGCGTAAATGCCGTAGTATCAAGCAAACACAGAAAGAAAAAAACAAACTACCCGAGACTGCGGTGACGATCAAGAAACCACAGGAAGGATCAAAAGAACCACACACACACACACACACACACACGAGAGCAGCGAGCGGCAGCAGTGTGGAAGGCTTAACAAGCTTAACGTCGTCGACCCATCTCTTGCTCGCGTGCGCTCCTGCAGCGATGACTGGATTTTTCTCGGTTCCCTTCTTTTCTCAAAGTCTCAGGGTTCCTCTTTAGAGAGTCAGCAAAGCTCACACACAACGTAAATTTACCAGAATCGGAGCCCGTACGAGGGAAGAAAGCGCCGCAGCGGACCGGTTCATTTGAAAAGTGTGGGGATCTGCGGGATTGCACCGATTGCACGTAGTCCCGCGGTTGTGGGGATAATCATAAATAAAAAAAAACTTAGTACTTTCAACCTTGATAGCGCGTTGTATATTATGTTTATATTATATATATAATAAATTGTACAATACTGCGCTTTTAAAACATATTAATCTCAGATAAACGCTCCCGAACACCCCGGGCCACTTGACAAGAAACGTTTTTTTCACGTCGATGCGGTCGATGCCACAACATTTTTCTCACGTAGCTGCGCTATGGACTTCCTTCCTCCGCCATTGTGACGTAACCACTTGGAGCGCTCTGGCCTTCTAGGAGGTGTTGGGTTAGAGAGCCCACATCAGAGAGGGTTTCTAACTCCTCGATCGAGGTCACGTGGTTTACGGGCCCCGTCTGCAATCAATACGAGCTGCTAAGAGCTGGCAAAAGCATTGATCGTCTGCGAGCACCTCCGCCTTTCCGCCTGCTTTCCTCCTAACCACGCAATACCACAGCAGATGCACACACTTGCGACCAATAGGCACAGACACGTCCTCCATTAAATTGCAAATGCTCCCTTTGGGCTGAGATGGACAATCTTTTAATTCTCCCTAGCATTGGTTCACGACAGCAGTGACACCACCGACTGTACAAAGGACTGCGAATTATTCTAAAATGCGACTATATATACCGGATCCTCGACGAAAACTCCCGTTTAGAGGGTGGTGCAGTTTATCGGCCTCAAAGTCCACTACAAATTTAGGCGACGTAAACAATGGACCCGGGCAATCTATTACGCTGCTGACAAAAAAGGAATAATTTAAACATAACCCAATTCGAAATCCAAAATCACGGCTTGAAGTTTTGTTGTGACTCTGAACGTCTAACCTTCCACGTCTCTTTCCCTCTCCACATCACAGACGTGTTCCAGGGTTCAAAGGCCCTCCTTTGTCTGATCTGACTGCAACCCGCTTTCCATGTGCTAATCCGCTGTCTCCTCGCTCATTAGTTAAGCTAATACTACAGCGAGGAGGATATGCACAAACAACAATACGCTTTCAGCGTCCCTTTAGGTGCTCGGAAGTTTTAAACGCGCAGCCCTCTCGCAAACCCGGCGCTAAAGCGCCTTGCTTTTTTTTTTTTTCTTTTGTTGTTCTCTAATGCACTGCGAAACCCCGAACCATGCTTGGCTTCCATTTATAACCTTTGACCCATATAAACCCCCGCAGTTTCTTTGAACCGCCAGCTCTCCGCCGCCCCTTCTTTTATCGTTGTGTTTATAAAAGAAAACCTAGACCGTCGCAGCTCAGAAAAATAAGAGAAGCAAAAACCAGAGACAAAAAGAAACGAACTAAATTTTTACAACCATGTCTCATTCTCTACCTCCCTTTACTTGATCGTTTTTGACAATTGCTTTCGGAATCTTTATGTACACTATTCCTTGCTTCTAATTTGCTTATTTTTACGAGCTAACCGTCTTTTATTTTATTTTGTTACTTAAAAACACACACACGCAAACACACGCAACTAAACGCAGAAAGGTAAATAGCGAGACCAATATCGAGGGTAACAAAATACAAAATTCAAACAATCAGACACATAACACCGAAGAATGTTTGGACGTATAGGGTGAATTTTGCCGGACGTCGACGACGCCGTAGCATAATATTTATAGCGATCATTCCTGCTTAGGTTCACTTTATTTATTCATTTTTTTCAGCCTCGTTTTTGCTGTGTACTCTTTTTACGCTGACCGGACCGTAGAAGCTGCATGCTCGTTGGTCCAGTCAACTGTCAGATTTTAAACCACATGGTCAACCCCCTCACCCCTGCAGACTCACTTCCAGAGAGTGAAGTCAAGCAATTAGAGACAGGCCTTTGATTGGTTGGGCGAAAGGCACTCAGTTTAGGGTGAACGTACTGTAGCTTAGAGCAGGTTAGCTGTGCCGATTTCGAAACAAAGTTGTCATTTAGAAGGTGGTCAGATTTAAGGTGGCCAATATTTTGGCTGACCTAATTTGGGTTGATAGACCAATAAGATCCTTAGTAATTATTTTCAGTTGCACCTTAATAAGTACCATATTGCAACAAATTAACATGGGATTATGATGTTTTTTCTAGGGCTACATTGAAACCCGGTTATATCGTCACCTGGTTAGTTCGAACTCTCCCTTGTGTCGAACTATTTGTGAACATACTAGTAGCTCCAATAAAGATTCATAGTGAAAAATGTGGTTACTTTGAACAAAAATTGCAGCGTCTCCCGATAGATCGAACTGCTCCGCAAACTGGCTTCCCCCCCCCCCCCCAAATCGTGCCCCTGTTAGGGAAGCCAGCTTGCAGACAAGGCTGGCTTTTTTTTTCTCTTTGGGCAACCGCTTTTACCGCCAGGAAGAAAAAAATCTTTTTTGCGTAGGAAGCGGGGAGAGGGTGGACCGGTGAGAGCGTGAAAAACGAAGAAGCGACCTCTGAATAGCCGCATGGAGCGTCCCTCATGACCTACAGACGCTCCTTTGAGAATAAGCGTTTCTAAATATGGCGTGCTTGTTCGTTGTCACATTAATTAAATTTTTTACATAAAATTTGTCGCTCGATCGAACTGGTAGACAGGTTTTTCAGAGTTCGATATAAACGGGTTTGACTTAACAGCAGTGCATATGCATAATTTCCATGTTCTTTTTCATTTTCAGATGCCTCAGCTATGTACATGGGGCAAGCACCCTTGGATCTGTCACCTAGGCAACGGAAAAGTCTCATAAGCAAGTGCAACTTCAGGATATCGACAGAAAGCTGCACGTTTTAAGCTACTTCTGGGAACTACCTCAGTTTTCCTGTTAGCTTTGGCGGAACTACCTCAGTTTTCCTGAGGTTAGCTTTAGCGATTATTATACAGATACGAGGTTTCCAGGTGAAGGTCGATGATATAGTAAAACCTAGATAGCGGTAGTGAGTTCAGGGATTCAATTTGAACGTCGGTCAGTATATATGATGAAGGGCCCAAGCCTCACCGGGAAATTTGTGTTATACCCCATTCACACGACCGTAAAGGTACCTTTAGCTAAGGGACCTTTATTCTCTGCGACCAATCAATTAACGATCTTCCGCGCGTGACGTGTGCTCGCGAACCAAGAGCAAGGGCTGATTCGCCGATAGCAAAGGGACCTATGTTAAAGGTAACATTTATGTTGACCGTGTGAATAGATATAAGTTTGAATTTGTAAAGATTTAGTTCCATATGCCATTTTCGCACCAAAGAGCAATATTAGTTAAATCAGATTGCAAAAGGCGTTCATCGTCATGATCATGAACTTCCATATAAATTATGCAGGCATCCGACTTTAAATGCGAGGGAGAAAGAAACGCAACTTGCCAAATTAATAATGAATATTAAAGAAAGAAGCTGGCCTCAAGCCGAACTTTGGGGAACACTCGATGCCACATCGGTCAGGGAAGAAATATTGCCATTCAAGGTTACATGTTGCAGAGAGGTCGGTATGAAAGCATTCCGGCCACGTTAACAAATTGGTATCTTGGTTGAATAAAGCAAGTTTATGCATTAGTAACTCGAGATCAACCTTGTCAAATGCTTTACAAACATCGAAAAAAAATAAAGTCAGCCTAGTAGATTTTGTTTACTATAGCATGCAAACAATAATTTAAGAAAAGATGGCAGCTACTAAAGCTACGACCACTACATAATTTGTCCCACTTTAAGTCCGAACGCCGCCGACGCTACGAACCAATAAGATCAATTATACAGCTTCAAAAACGCACCAATGGGCGTGCGTCACGTTTCTGGTGCATGTTCTCTCGTCGATGAAATAATAACTCAGAGGGAAGGCTGTGTGACTTGCCCTTTTGACACAATTTTATTGGCGTCGTCTGTTCTTTGCGTCTGCTGCGTCCAATGGCAGCAGGCAGAAGGCGATTGTAAGAGTGGCTTCTACGGAGGTACACTGAGGGAGAGGAGGAGACGAGTGAACGCGGGGACGCCAGAGCGCCGATCTCCGACTGGAAGGAATAGGGGGAGACGCCAAGGCCAGCTGCCTTTGGCCCTGCCCACTGTGTCCCTCCAATCAGAGCGAAGAAGAGCGTCGTCCGCTCCTCGAGCAGTGTCGCGCATTCGAACTCCGGACGACGGTGCTCGGCGCTTAGAATGCGCTCGAACAGTAAGCAAAGACAAAGGCAGCTCTGGCGCTTTACGCCCCTAGCCGTGTCCACCTCAAGAACCTTTGTAAAACAAATGCGGCTCCCCGCGGAACGTCACTAATTTAACCATTTGTGTGTTGAATTGAGATACATATAGAGGTGCATCCTAGATTAGACTATATGTTCTTTTATTAAGACGTACTATCACGATCAATATGAGTGCGAACACCGCTCCGCTTGGCCCGCGGTACTCTCAGTGCCCCCTGACGATTGGACTTTGAAGTATAAGTGCACCTTGCGGTCGAGACATATCTTCTCTAGAGACCGCCGCACCACTCTGCACTTCCGGTCGTCTGCTAGCGAAAAACGGCCGGCGAAACCGCGAAACTGTTCAGCAATGACGGAGAGCATTTTTCGCAAGCAATATGCGCCAGCAACATAACTTGTATAGATATTTTTAGGGTCATCGTTTTGATTAGGAAGTTTTAGTATATTATTCCCATGAAGTCTCCGATAACAATACCCGATACTTCGCCGACGCCCTTAAGCATGCATCATTGTTTTCGGAGATATCAAAACAATCAACAAAGACTGCCTAATATTTACTTCAAATGAGTTTTGCGAGAGCAAAGGACCACCAATGAGGACAGTCAAGAAGTTAGCGCGGTGCGTAGCGTGGGTGATACTCTTCATCATGGAAAACATCGGGCAAAAAACGAAGAGGACGTCCCGTGTGTTTCTTCTACGTCATCGTCGTTTCCTTTGTGTTGTTTTTCATAATAAAGGGTATCACCCACGCTCGCACCGCACTAACTTCTTGCCTGCGCGCATCGGTGGTCCTTGCTCTCGCAAAACTCACGCGAAAAATAATAGGCAGTCTTAGTTCATTGTTTTGAGACCCCTGTAACAATATGATACATGCTTAAAGGCGTCGGTGAAGTATCGGGTATTGTTATCGGAGTCATAAGAATAATCGCTAAAATTTTCTAATAAAAAATATGACCCTAAAATATATATACAAATTATTTTTGCTGGCTCACATTGCTAGCAAAAAATCCGCTTCGTCATTAGTGAACAGTGTCGAGGTTTCGCCGACCGTTTTTCGCTAGCAGATGACCCGGAAGTGCAGAGTGGTGCGGCGATCGCTAGACACGATATGTCTCGACAGCAAGGTGCACTGATGCTTCAAAGAGCAATCGCTAGGGGGCACTGATAGTACCGCGGGCCACGTGGAGCGGTGTTCGCGCTCATATTGATCGTGATAGTACATGATATGATGCCAAAAGCTTACTTTCTTTGTTCAACAACCGTATTATGTAAAACTACTTCGCTCTGAGCATGAATAATGCGAAAACACTCCTGTTTTCTTGGTGTGGCAAAAAGTATAGTCGTCTACACCGAAGGAAAACATCTGTTCTTGATAGTTTTTTGTCTTACTAAAAATTTTTTCAGCTCTTCAAGAACGGTAGTGCCTTAAGCTCCGTTCCCTCCTGGCGAACTGGAAAGGCAACTGGGCGATAAAGAACACTTTCGCATAAAAAAGTTAGCTTCGAAAAACCCATTGTAGGTTTTTCACAAAGAACCCTCTCATGGGACGCTTAAAATAGCTTTTTAAGGGTGAGAAATATTGACCCCGAAGCCCGAAAAACCGTCAAAAGCGCTTAGTGTTGTGTGTCTTACTTTCTGTCCCTGTCTTGAGGCACTCAATTATTGTAAAAAGGCTCTCAAAGTTATTTTAAGGCGAGCTTTTTTTTTTCAGATTGTACTCACTAATTCTTTTTCAATCAGAGCTCCGCGTTTTCACGTCCTGCGCGTTTTAATATCTTTCGCTCCTTCGCTTTCTTTTAGTATAACCGCGGTACATGAAAGGAACACGTATTCTAATGGGGGCTGAAAGTCCCGCATGTTTCAAATTCGGCGCTGGCCCGCAAACAAACAGTCGGGCTCACTATTTGCGATATGACAAAACGAACAAGCTTTCTGTTCCCAACGAGCAGCGCGAAAGCTTACGCAACAATGAACGAACAAATGGATCCACAAACGACAAGGACATTACTGCCTAACGAAGAATAAAAACCGGGAACAAAAAGGAAAACACAAATGCAGCGTATGCGATTTGTTCGCGCCTATTTCCGACCCAGGAGGGGAGAAAAGGAGCATACAAGCTCTCACGCAAATGAACCGGACGTGTTGGGAATAAGGCTTCCTATCTTGCAACAGGGGAAAATCAGCGCATCTTCTTATCTGTTCAGGACGTAGAGTATGCAAGCATCGGTGTCGGCGTGGAGGAAACGCCTCGCCATCTCGCTACACCCAGGATCAGCGTCGGAGGTGTGAGATGCGGAATATTATTATCGCGTAATTTGCTGTATTACGTTGTTGCGCTTGTTATTTCGGTAAATGGGGCGATATTAGGGGCGCCGCTGAATGCCTGTGTCGTCAAGATCCGCGGTTGCATCGTAAGTGCGTGCTTATATCCGTCGCTGGCTCGGAAACCGTGTTATTGGGCTCCGTTTGCTCCAGGATTTATTTTCGGGGGTTCACACAACACCGCGTTGCTTACTCGAGTTGTGTGATAACTGCGATGAAGGCGAGGAAATAGTCATTTCGAAAGCAGCTTCCCTCAATTCCCCTCAAATCTGAGGATAATGTGTGTTTGCGCATCAGCCAGGAATATACGAACTATGCCTACACAATTTCTGCCAGAAAACACTGAAATAGCTCGGGTAAACAAAAAATTACGCAATCTCAATCGAGCTAATAAACGTCGGGTAGCACAAAACGTGTTGCGACTAAGCTGGGCACACGCCATGACGTCACGTGGCGTCACGAGGTCACGTGACTCCGACGTCGTACAACGTCATGGTGCGATGTGACGTTACACTTTCACGGCACATTGTAGTGTTACATGACGACATCATTGTCACGTGATTCCACAGTCGTTCGTGACGGCTCTTCGCGGCTGTTCTCTCATCGAATCCGGCTGATAAAACACGTTTTGTGCTAAACGAAAACGACGCGTTAAGCTCCTTGGGTTCGCTCTGAGCGAGACGGAATATGCGTTTTTAAGAACTAAAAGCTTTCAGTTGCCACCATATGAAGAAGAAAACGATGCTGCCAGAGCCCACCGGAACCACTAATCGACCTACAAAACACGAAACACCTTTTTTTCATTTTTCTTTTCTTTTGGACCGCTTGAATTACGATTTGTAGACCCGCGCGATCTCGCGTCAGGTGAATTGCGAGAAGGTTTTTAGCGGCCTTCCTGCATCGAGCAGCCGCGGGAAAAATCAAACTCCATTTGGCGTTAAGAAAATTTTTTATTGGCACGAAAAACTCGCGAATATGATGCTGCTGCAGGGTGTTGGAAGAAGGCGCCGGGATTCATTGTGGCGCTCATTTGAAACGCACAGAGCACGCACGACGATTTCGCCCCTGGTGTTTTTCTCAAACGCGACTTCTTTTGTTTCTCTTTGCGTGCCTCAGCCCACTTTTTCTACACTGAGCCGCTTTTGTTTCTCTCTAAAGCCGCGGTTAAACTACATCCTACAAAAGGCAAACTGCAGACGCCGTCTGAGAGGTGTTTCTTTCTCGTTTGACTATCCACTGATGCTGCTTAATCTTAAGAGATGTTCGGGCTTCTTATCGCTTTTTTTGTTTCTTTTTTCGTGACGTCCGTTACGTTGAATTTTGACTTACATGGGTTGGAGCGAAATAGAAAACCCACATTATTTCTCGACTGGAAGGCGCCACAATTCAAGGGGTTCGGACAACTAGTTTCCTTTTTTCCAGGCTATAATATATTTAATGTATTTATATCTGACAATTTACTTTATTAAGGTGAGAGCCTTATATGTCTCATCCACGGTGGAAGAAATACATTCTTCCACCGTGGTCTCATTGTTCAATCGACCTTCAAAGCCCTTGAGCGAAAACACGTCGGCGACACGAAAGGTACCAAAACCAATGGTTCGCTACTTGACCAGTAGATGGCGTTACTTGTGCCAGAATCGGCGGAAGTGCGCGGGCGGCGCAAACCCTGCGGGAGGGGAGGACGCTCTCGCTTGGGCAGCGGTGAAGAGCGGGGGTGCGACATGCCGTGAGATTATCGGCGCCAAAAGCGCGTCGTCAGAGAGCGCGCTGTCTACGGAGGTTCGCTATCCCCGGGATCGGCGCTTGGGCTTTCGGCTTCAGGTCATCCTATTGGAATAACTAAAGTAACTGGATCTGGGAAAGTAGCGCCATTGCCTTCCCACCTGCTTGCCGGACACAAACAAATACCAACATACAGACGACAAAACCTCTCAAGGTGATTGGATCATCGATGTCCGTTGGCATGGTGATCGTCATTTTGGACCTTTTCAAGGCTTCGATGCTTCAAAAGGGTCATTAAAACCAGTCGCCCCAAGATTGCTATGGAGCATCATCGTACTGAAAACGTTTTCAATCAATATGAGCGTCTTTGGCACTGTGCACGCAATAAACCTATCACTGGTGCTTATTTTCCCAGATCTCTTACAATTATGTTGCTCTTCTTGCGTGTTTCAAGACAGTAAAATATTTTTCAATGCATCCAAGCACTGACATTGCGTGCGATGTCGGTACGAAAATGTACTGCGTCTCGATTTCGGCCCCAGGAATCTACCGAAAACCTGCAGGGAAATTAATTAACAACGTCGGTAAGCTGACAGCTGAAATTCAGTGATAACGCGGCGGACAGTCAAGGGCAGAGGCAGCTGCGCCGGTCTCCCGTGATTGCTTAGATGCTGCGTGTCTTCGCCATGCTCTGCCTTAGAAAGAAAATGACTCTCTACATGATGATAGCTGCGGATCTACGAAGTGCGTCTGGGACGCCGTCC
>JAZHYW010034055.1:0-16361 GCA_037355805.1 Ixodes ricinus | reverse complement strand
GTTAAACTACATCCTACAGGCAAACTGCGAACGCCGTCTGAGAGGTGTTTCTTTCTCGTTTTGACGATCACTGATGGCGGCAATCTTAAGAGATGTTCGGGCTTCTTATCGCTGTTTTTGTTTCTTTTTGTGACGTCCGTTACGGTGATTTTACCCCGACTTACATGGAGTTGGGCGAAATGAAAACCCGCATTATTTCTCGACTGGAAGGCGCCTCAATTCAAAGGGGTTCGGACAACTAGTTCCCTTTTTCCCGGATATAAAATATTTAATGTGTTTATATCTGACAATTTACTTTATTAAGGTGAAAGCCTTATATGTCTCATCCACGGTGGAAGAAATACATTCTTCCACCGTGGTCTCATTGTTCAATCGAGCTTCAGCCCTTGAGCGAAAACACGTCGGCGACACGAAAGGTACCAAAACCAATGGTTCGCTACTTGACCAGTAGATGGCGTTACTTGTGCCAGAATCGGCGGAAGCGCGCGGGCAGCGCAAAGCCTGCGGGAAGAGGAGGACGGCTCTCGCTTGAGCGTATTGAAGAGCGAAGTTGCGAAATGCCGTGAGATTATCGGCGCCAAGCGCGTCGTCAGAGAGCGCTGTCTACGGAGGTTCGCTATCCCGGGATCGGCGCTTGGGCTTTCGGCTGGTCATCCTATTGGAATAACCAAAATAACTGGATCTGGGAAAAGTAGCGCCATTGCCCTTCCCACCTGCTTGCCAAACACAAACCAATGCCAACATACAGACAACAAAACCTCTCCAAAGGTGATTGGATCATCGATGTCCGTTGGCATGGTGATCACCATTTTGGACCTTTTCAAGGCTTCGATGCTTCAAAGGGTCATTAAAACTAGTCGCCCCAAGATCACTGGAGCATCATCGTACTGAAAACGTTTTCAGCCGTCAATATGAGCGTCTTTGGCACTGTGCACGCAATAAACCTATCACTAGTGCTTATTTTCCCAGATGTCTTACAATTATGTTGCTCTTGCGTGTTTTCAGACAGTAAAATATTTTCAATGCATCAAGCACCGACATTGCCGTGCGATGTCGGTACGAAAATGTACTGCGTCTCGATTTCGGCCCCAGGAATCTACCGAAAACCTGCAAGGAAATTAATTAACGTCGATAGCTGACGTGAAATTCCCAGTGATAACGCGGTGGACAGTCAAGGGCAGAGGCAGCTGCGCCAGGTCTACCGTGATTGCTTAGATGCTGCGTGTCTTCGCCATGCTCTGCCTTAGAAGAAATTGACTCTCTACACAGTAGCTGCGGATCTACGAAGTGCGTCTGGGACGCCGTCCCCGAACGCACTATGAACGGGCGTTGTTCACTGCGCATGCTCAGAACTATCTCTCAATTTATCGGCTTTCCAGTAACAACGATTCTGATTGTGTAGTAACGGGTATAAGCAGTGGGTCTTCCTGCATTTCTCGTAGACAGCGAAGAAAAAGCTATGAGTGCTCGTGCACTCGCGGACCGACCAACGCTGTGAACCCCGCGGCGTTCATTTTTCTGGAGATACCTGGAAAAGTTGTCCTCAAACATTGTACTAAAAACTCCACTGCGAGCAACGTCCAACAAAAATGGCGTCCCGTGAATACCCCTTATACTGGGCGTCAACTATCGTGTGCTACATTGCCGAAGCTGGCCAATCATACACAGCGCTCCAACTCTGTCAAAGCTGGTCGTGCGAGGGCATGCAAATGAGGCGAAACAGGCTCATGCAGAAGTGCTCTTGCACCAGCGCGGGACGGCTGCACAGTGGAAGCTACGCAGCGACAATGTACAGTGCCATCGCACTTATCTATAACGCGCGAGCGTGCGGCTTTCTCCGGAGCGCTAGACTGGTGGCATTCGCAAGAACTAAGCTAGTCACGTGACGCAACATGGAACGGCCCGCTCGAGGGTGTCCTGCCCACTCTATCAGCTTGATAAGCGATAAAAGTAAAGTACTTTATGATATATTTTTGTTATTTGATGACGACATCGTTCATACGCCTTCATGCTTTAGTTTGTTTATTGTTGAAAAGACAATGATGTTTGTAAAAGCGTGCGAGCAACCTTCACGTTCGCCGCCAGCTGATAAAGTGGGCAGGACACCCCTCGAGCGGGCCGTTCCATGTTGCGCCACGTGACTAGCTTAGTTTCCGCGATGCCTGATCTAACACTCCCGGAAAAGCCGCACGCTCGCGCGTTATAAAATTTCGTGTGATTAGCACTGTAGCTCAAGAATAGTCGACGCAGAATCAAGGTGGTTATCACTTTAGTTATCACTGGAAGCCATATTTGAGGTGACTGCACACGGCGCATGCTCGAGATGAGTTCTTACTTATGGTCTCAAGAAGAATACGGTTTTGATGGTGCGCAATGTGCGTGTTGGAAGCGTTGTGGTAGTTTGCCGTCAGCATGTGCCTGCAGCAGCGAGCTCAGCTATGACGGCCAGTGAATACCACCTATGGACGACGGCAAGCAGGGCATCTGGCCGCCACCATGTCTTTGCTCGTGCTGGAAAGTGCGTGCATTACCAAGCTTGAGAATGCTTACATCACGCGCACGCTGCACATGCTTGCACGCAAGAGCCACCATGCAGTGACACGCCATGCTTGCAATTGTCTATTCGCGACGTGCACGATCGAAAGCGTCGCTGTAATCGGCCTTCCACGATTGGCCAAATGCTGACTATGACGCCAGCAAGGTTTTCTAATCGATAGAAATAAGAGTAACGTAAGAACTTCAATTATGACGGTGTTGGCAATGTTGGTTTCAGAGCGCAATGATTTGAAGCTTCCACCATTCTCATTAGAAACACCATCGAACTTGTTGTTCCCAAGGTAATGACGTCATGAGAGGAAACCACAGGAAGACGCCACCAAGGGATCTGCCGCCAATAGAGGGTAAAGTCCCTCGATGTCTTTCTGTTTGCCTACGAGCAGCGTCAAATGCGCGACTAAACAAAATCAATGCCTCGTGCGGCCTAAAAAAATAAAAAGAGATGGGTTGTGTGTATGTTTATACAAACTTGGTCTGGCTCAACGGGCGACGAATCTTCCAGCTGCAGATGAGCAATTTACCCCGTGCAGTACAACCGCTAGCCTGGGGTCTTAGCTTGCATCATGCAGTAGTGATACACGACCGCACGCCGGTACGATGCTCATCCAGATCGAAACGGGCAGCCCAGGATCCCTCGGCTGTGCAGCGCGAGCTTTCGCTCCACGCGCTCCGACTGGTGTGCGCTGTCGCATCGTTTCAGCTTCGGTCCAGACGCAGCCAATGATACGAGCGCGAGCATGTGGCCCAGATAGGTGCATGCACCGCACGAGCGCGTGCTTGGCGAGACGCCGAAGGCCGCGTGAGCTTGCGCTAGCATCGGCTGCGTCTGGACTGAAGCTGAAACAAAGTATAGCCCCTCGGCCACCGATTCCCCTTCTGCGGCCTTTGGAAGCAAGTGGCGGCTCATTACTCGCTCGTGGAACATGCCTCGCTCATTTGCACAACAATGACCGATCTCACCAAGCGTTCCACGCATGCGTGACGCCGCCATAACTGTAGTTCGTAGGAGGCAGACGCCAGTTTACGAGAGAGCTCGTGCCGCCTCGTGCTCTGCTCGCGCAGACCTCCAGCAGGGTTGTCGCGCGTGCAGAAAAGACTACAGCTGCCACGATGCATGTCGGCAGCGGTGGCGGTGGCATACTCAAACTAGCTGGTGAGATCGGTCTATTGTTGCCTGTATTGGAAGGCAGCGTGAAGCATGCATTTTATCAAGGTGCTTCAGTTTTCTATTAATGCACTTAGAAAAAATGAAAGACATTTACAATTTTTGGTAACACCGAATTAGAGCGCAGCTCTTGAGGAGGAGAAGGGGAGGGTAGGGAGGGAAAGTTTTAAGTCTAGTAGCGTCACACGTGACATCAGGTGCGACGTAACACGTATCGTCACACGTGACGTCACGAGGGTAAATCGAGTGGAAAGTTTGTTCCGACAAATTTAGCGGAAAATGTTTTTCGCTAAATTTAGCGGGAATATTGGCAATGTCAGATGCGTCTGACGTTACACGTCACTTGATGTCACACTTGACGTTAGATGTCACTTTTTCTCTTGAAAATGACGTCACATGTGATGCCACGTGTGACTTTGCGAGGGTAACGTCGTGACGTTACCCTCGAGCGCTATCCTCGTCAGTGTAACCCTCGTGACCCTCGTGAGGGTAACCCTTGTGACGTCACACGTGACGTCACGTGTGACGTTATTATGCGAACGTCCCTTAATGTAACGCGCGGTTACGCCGACGACGCCGCTCAAGCCAAAAACGGGCGCCTAAAGCGGGTTTCACATGCAGCGATTCCACGGCCGAAATCGCTGCCGCTAGCGGCGCGGTGGTACGGATCGCGAGGTTTCATTTCACATGGGCGTTTTCTGCCGTTGTGATGGCCAATGTTGCTTGCAGCAAGCAGATGCGATCACTTTCGTGGCCTCAGTCACCTCTCCCCAGAGTTCTCTTTGGTCCCACAATTTCTAAATGTTTTGAGCTGCGCGTCCCAAAGAACCCGACGCTTCGACACTTCACTTATAAGCAGTCCATTGAACTGGGTGCTACATTTTCTTACTTGGTGGACGATCTGTGTTCGAAAAGACACGTAAATGTCGCACAGTTCTTCTTCGTCGTTTAATTTTCTCACTAGACGCTCGCACGAGCCGCTTCCGATTAGCGTCTCTTGCGCTCGCTATACTTGGTACTCAGGCGAGGAAAGTAACAAAAGAGCCTCGTGTTTCATTGAGAAAACAAATTTCGAGGAATGGGACAGCAATCCCCCTCCTTCATAATCTCCTGAACAGTTCCGACGCCACTGCTGAAGCAAAGAAGCTCGACCCCCTGAAAAAAGAAACGGGAAAGCAGTCGCTTGCGTACTTTCTCTGCTTGTCGTCTGCTGCAAGAACGTGAAAATGCCTCCGTTCTATGCGCCAGCTTTCCCGCAACGTTTCTCCTTCTGTCACGTGATTTCCCGCCGACCTGTGAGTGACCAGCTGGGAAGCTGCCGCTCTGCCGCGGCGAAAAATTTCCAACCTGGTGGAACCGTGCCAGCCGCTGCGCGCCGGCCAGAGCGCCGCGACGGCAGGAATCGCGCTGCTCTATAGGCCAAAATCGCTGTATGTGAAACCCGCTTAAGAGTTGCGATCTAAAATATGTAGAGCTCTTCCACTTCATGCGAAGATGGAGGACCAGCGAAGCTGTTTTCTTTACGACGTCTAGGACGATGCTAGAGGACGACGTCTGGGACGACCTCGAGGACGACTGCTTGGACGACCTCAAGGACGACGTCTAGAGAACGACGTCTATTACGATCTCAAGGACGACGTCTAGGACGACCTCATTGAGGACTTCTAGGACGACGTGGAGGACGACGCCTAGAGGACAACGTCTAGGACGACTTCAGGGACGACGTTTTGGAGAATCTCAAGGATGACATCTAGGACGATCTCAAGGACGACTTCTAGGACGACCTTGAGTAGGACGTCTGGGACGACCTGAAGGATTACTTCTAGTACGAGGCCTAGAGAAATTCAGCCTTTCCTCTCCGGTGAAAACCAGAGCGGATGGCGGCAACATTTCCAGCGTTTCCACTCTGGAAAGGCTCGAAAGGCTGCCGCCATATATGAGCCATGGCGGCAACCACACAACCGGCAAGCCTGTCATCTGTTTGCCGCCATCGCTCATGGATGGCGGTAGCTGCCTGGAGTTTTGTGTCAACATTTGTCCACAGACACGATACTGGGAAAACTAGCCCTTAACAGCTCCGCCGTAAAAATCCACGCGTTGTGTTTCTTGCAGTACTCATAACCATTGTTGTGCGGACATGTTACAATGGTTTTCCGGGTTCGCACAACGTGGGGAGCCTTTTTCTGTGGCGTCCGCGACGATACAAGCTGTTTGGGTCACCCAAAGAGCGTTAGGGCCCCCTTCTTCTATCACTTTCAGTTGTCTCGTATCGGATCCTACAAACCGGCTTTGCAATATACTGTAAAACCCTTAATGTTCGCAAGCCCTTAACGTTCGCGAAATATTTCACGAACTGAAAAATTTGTGATATCTCAATGGCACGCAACAATTTCTGTCCTTAAGAGTTTCCAATGCAGGCGTTTGGAAGTCGCGAAATTTAGCTTACGCAATTATGTCCTTTGTGACCGATTCTCGAAAAACAAGGGTCGCGAACATAAAACGTTTTACAGTATTATAATATTTTACACCACAATCAAGAACCCATCTATGGGTTCTTCATCTTCTTCTTCAACGCCCTGTCTGTGTGTTTCTTCAACTTCGTCCTACGTCTTTTTTTGCGCTGTTCCACACCAATCGCAACCCATCATTCTCAAGAATTATAACAGTGTCGGACTCATAGCACGCATAAAACTAGAGCAATAATGTGTAAATAAAGAACCAATAACTTATTATTTTTACGGGAGAAATCAAAATGTCCCGGAATCTTTCCCGCAGGCCACGACACGATGTTGTTTGTCAGGCATACTCAAAACAGGCTGGTAATTATTTTTTTATAATTCGAATACTCTTTTTGGCGTTTTTTTTAAATATTTCACTGGGTTCCTTTCGAGTGTTGTGTGGGAAAGCGGACTTGAGCAAAGCAATTTTTAGAGTCGGGGAGGGGCAACGGAATTTGTTGTGAGAACCCTCAGTGAAATAGTAAAACACCTCGCGTGAGAGCCACAGCATAAAAGGGAGAAATAGCATTCCTGCGCAACCGAGAGTCCGCATTCTTCTTATGAGACTTTTTTAACACTCTCTCTACTCCACTCGAAAGGAGGACATCGTAAGAGTGCGTGAACGAGAGTTGTTGTCACCGAGGAATGTCGTCCCGGAAGAGCGTAAACACTCCGGTGGTTTGGTATTTCAATCCAATTTCTTTTCGTCTCTTTTTTTTTTTTTTTTTTTGCAGTGTGCCTGCATTTGAAAGTTTTGTACCGAAAAATATAAAAAACAAGAAGAATCCGACCGCGACGGTATGATACGGTTCCGCCATTTCAGCTCGAATACTCTTGAGCTGAGGCGGCTTTCTGGAAATCTGGCATGCAAATATGGTAAACCGAAATTTCGTTCTTATTTGTGTGTGTGTGTGTGTGTGTGTGTGTGTGTGTGTGTGTGTGTGTGTTGGTGTGGTGTGTGTGTGTTGGTGTGTGTGTGTGTGGGGGTGTGTGTGTGTGTGTGTGTGTGTGTGTGTGTGTGTGTGTGTGTGTGTGTGTGTGTGTGTGTGTGTGTGTGTGTGTGTGTGTGTGTGTGTGTGTGTGTGTGTGTGTGTGTGTGTGTGTGTGTGTGTGTGTGTGTGTGTGTGTGTGTGTGTGTGTGTGTGTGTGTGTGTGTGTGTGTGTGTGTGTGTGTGTGTGTGTGTGTGTGTGTGTGTGTGTGTGTGTGTGTGTGTGTGTGTGTGTGTGTGTGTGTGTGTGTGTGTGTGTGTGTGTGTGTGTGTGTGTGTGTGTGTGTGTGTGTGTGTGTGTGTGTGTGTGTGTGTGTGTGTGTGTGTGTGTGTGTGTGTGTGTGTGTGTGTGTGTGTGTGTGTGTGTGTGTGTGTGTGTGTGTGTGTGTGTGTGTGTGTGTGTGTGTGTGTGTGTGTGTGTGTGTGTGTGTGTGTGTGTGTGTGTGTGTGTGTGTGTGTGTGTGTGTGTGTGTGTGTGTGTGTGTGTGTGTGTGTGTGTGTGTGTGTGTGTGTGTGTGTGTGTGTGTGTGTGTGTGTGTGTGTGTGTGTGTGTGTGTGTGTGTGTGTGTGTGTGTGTGTGTGTGTGTGTGTGTGTGTGTGTGTGTGTGTGTGTGTGTGTGTGTGTGTGTGTGTGTGTGTGTGTGTGTGTGTGTGTGTGTGTGTGTGTGTGTGTGTGTGTGTGTGTGTGTGTGTGTGTGTGTGTGTGTGTGTGTGTGTGTGTGTGTGTGTGTGTGTGTGTGTGTGTGTGTGTGTGTGTGTGTGTGTGTGTGTGTGTGTGTGTGTGTGTGTGTGTGTGTGTGTGTGTGTGTGTGTGTGTGTGTGTGTGTGTGTGTGTGTGTGCTGTTTGTAAAACCGGGAAGATGCAAGCCGTCATGATTTTCCTCTAGTGCGTTTTCTTGGGGCTGGAATTGTTCTTCACACCAAGAAACATATTTGAGAAAATGAAAAAAGTCTGAGTACAACAGAAAAAAATAGAATTGAGTTGATGTAGAAACCTAATTGGAGCAGTAAACTTTCCGTTCAATAAAATTACAGAGCAAGAGGAACAGTGAATAGGCACACTATATATTACGAACGACCAGTATAAGTTCAAATATGAGTATAATAAAGAGTATTGTGTTGTGTATGTTTACACAACCGACGTTTAGTCAGCTCCAATGGGCGTCTTTTGTCTCAGCTCTAGATGAGAAATATAGCCGGATTAGTGCAACTGCTAGCCTGGCGTCTACCGTGCACCATCCAGTAGCGACTGGTTCACCAGCCAGTAGTTCACCACCCAGTAGTAACTCAGGACCTGACTTCGATACGTTGCTGCAACTACCGGGTTAGACCGAGAAAAGAAAATCCGGATTTTTCGCTCGCTTAGAGAAACTACAGATCGCAGAAATCAGAAGCTCTGGAAGTATGTGACGCTGGTGGTGATACATAAAATACAAAAGTTTAAGTTACGAAAATTTCCTAAATAAGAAAAACAAAACAAAAAAAAACATTGCATGAACTGATGTAAGTGCTTAAGCGTAATATTCATAAAACCAAAATATGAGAATGTGTGCTGCAGCCTTTATTGCGGTGAAACAAAATTGTCAGTAAGAAAGCCAATATTGTTCCTTTCCTCGCTGGACAAGTTTTTTTCTTATAACAAATGCTAGAGGTGATCACAATTTAAAGTTTCGGATAAAAAAAAAGTGAGTTTATGGTGGACGTCGACACATATATAAAAATAATATTTTTTTTTATCTTTATTTATGCAATGTTAATGCCTCAAACTTTCGGACGTTATCATCACAGCTAGTTTCCCATTCTTACGGAGTTTTAGCTTTCCGCAATGTGTAGTTTGGTTATGGGGCCGTAAAGCCGATTTTACTCTTTTTCGATCTGCTCTAGTAAATTTAAATGGGCATCCGCGAGGATTGAGCACAGGTCAGATACCGCAGCGCGAGGTTTCGCTACAAGTGCTCCAAGCTGAGGTTACAAGTGATGTGTTCTCTCGCCCCAAGCGGTTACAAGGGAATCCTTCGCGGTCGGTCCCTCTCAGACGATCACGTGCGGACCGTCCTTTCAAGTGCAGAGGGCTGTTCACAGATCTACGCGAAATGTGGCACGCCAAGCGTTTACACCAGACGTGACGCATTGACGATGCATTAAAGCCACACGGGACGATTCAAGATTTTCGAAAGAACATTAAACGGGACGAATTGCTGCGAGTCCGCGTTGGAACTTGAAATGGTCCCCTGACCCCCTCGTTGTGCCCACCGATACCTCCTTGACCCTCCGCGGTTTCCTTGGTCAACTCCTCATTGAATATTCAAAGCCCCTGCGCTAAAGTAAACTAATTTCGTTGTTTGAATTTGTAGTTAACCGGAGCTTAGTAGGCTTCAATGGGCGACTCGTCTCACAGCTGTAGATGCATAATATTTAGCCAGCGCAATACAACCACTAGCCTGGGGGTCCTTAACGTGCATCACATGGTAGTGATGCATGGCCGCACGCCGGTACCATGCTCGTTCAGATAGAAACGAGCCGGGGTGGGATATTGGGCAGGAGATCAAACTATATGGGGCGCTATTAGCGGCGAGATGTTTTGGTGGCGCCCTCTTATGGTTCCCTCTCGTGACGTCATTACCTTGCGAACAACAAGTTCGGTGGTGTTTGTAAATAGCATGGTGGAAGCTTGAAATCATTTCGCTCTCAAAGGAACACTGCCAACACCGTCAAAATTAAAGTTCTTTCATTCCTCTTATTTCCGTCGATGATAAATCCTTTCCTGACGTCATAGTCACCGTTCGGCCAATCGTGCAAGGCCGACCACAGCGACGCTTTCGGTCGCGCACGTCGCCAATATCATGCTCGTTGACCCTACAGCCCGTTGTTTATTAACACAACAAAAAAAAAATTATCCTCATGTAGCATGGTCTGAGCACGAGCCCTTCGCTCTGGCCAGTGCTTCAGTCTCACAAGGGGCAGTCTTCTAATCGTCATCTTCGATTTCTCAGATTAAAAAGAAACATAAAATACGGTTTGCTGTTCCCACAGCTGAAGCGTACCGCTAGAAGCGTGATGGTTCAATCTCATCCGCAGTTGCGATAAAACAATGGGAACGAGAAAACGGCTTTAGAAAAAGCATCCGCATGCACGGGTTGTCGGACAAACAAAAGGATTCTACTGAGCTTGGCTCACGTGCCTGTTCCTTTGTTTTTACTACAGAGATTTGTGAGATGGAGTATAGGATCCCTGGGTGCTCCAGCGCGAGCTTTTGCTCCATGCGGTTCGAATTGCGGTGCGTTAATACCACTAGCTTCTTTTATTCGAGAAAGCCTGTCAGATTGTGACCTAACCTCGCCACAGTTAAGGGGAAGGACATCACGAAACAGGGCGCGCGTCAGGAGCCTCTCAGGCAGCGCCAAACAACGACCTAGCGGTAAAATGCGCAAACACAAACGCACTCATTCTCGTTTTTCTTTTTTTTTTGGGGGGGGGGGGGGGGGGGAAGGAGAACATCTTTGCGTCGACGTCCACTAATCCGCCCCTCTCTCGTTTCTTCATGCGCCTGTAGCCTCTCTTTACTTTTTCTCCTTTGCTTTTGTTCTTTCGCGGAGAGGCCGCCGTACGTATTTTTGGCGCTGCTTGAGGGATCCCCCGGAGTTTGCTCTGCGCTGCCATATCTGTAACTATTCAACGCTGCTCCTCTTCTATTTTCCGTCGTGAAATTGACATGTTTTCTAAACTGAAGGAGGCTATGGTCAACACGCGGCCCCCACCTCCCCCCCCCCTGGCCTCCACCAATAAAGTGATTGTGTTGTATGTATGTCTAAGCAGCCGGAAGTTAATCAACCACAATAGGCGACTTGTCTCTCAGCTGTAGATGAGAAGTTTAGCCGGCACAGTGAAACCGGTCGCCTGGCGCCTTTAACGTGCAGCACGCAGTAGTGATACACAAGACTAAACCGCGCAAACATGTTAAAGACGAAAAAAACCACACGTACGACAGGACTGGCGCTGACTTCGAACTGAAGTTAAAATAGCTATACATTAGCTACACAAAAATAGTTATACATTAACGTTATATGTCTACCACGCGCCTATCATCACATAAAACCAACAAGAAACCACAATTCTTTGTCAATAAGACACACAAACGGCATGCCGGCGCACTTCTCTATCTCTTTTTTTTGATAAAAGACTTGTTTATAATTTTGCTGTCTTTCTCGTCCTTTGCTCTCTTCAGGAACTTGGTGGCACGTTAAACGGTGATAGTAATACACGAATACACGCCGGCACGATGCTCATCCAGATCCCCCTGCCACAGCATGTCGACCTCTTCGCAGTGAGATCGAGAGCAGACCCAGCTTCGACTTGAATGTTGCGTCAGCACTCACACGGAGCCTCGTGTCCTCAAACTAAGCGTCGACCGGCGCCCTGAGACTGGCTCGGACATCATGGCTGAGTTGACGCCAGCCTCGCATGATGACGTTTTGTGAAGGTAGAGGATGCGGTTCACATGCTTCGATCGTTATAGGCGGTGGTGCCTTAGGGGTGGGCTTCTCAAGTTTGGCGAACAAAAGAAACGCTTCAAGTCGGTTTCTGCGAACCGCGTTCGTGCGAGGAACGTCACCTTAAGGCTATGAGTAGACTCTCCTTAACAATAATTTCTAGCTTGTTCTTTTTAGATGCGGAGCATCTCTGCTTGGGGCTATGTCCCGCGGCGTCGTAGTCCGCACTCACGTGACTACGCACGCGCAACTCTCTCCTTCCCTCTCTCCAACAGCTGCGCGTTACTCTCTCCGCTCTCTCTCTCTACCAGCTGCGTGCACTGCGCGTGCGTTCGATTGTACTCACACCGCTCGCACACGCGCAACTCTCCTCCTCTAGTCTCCTCTCCTTCAAGTGTGAAAAAAAATAAACGGCGTGCGGCGAGCGTTCCAAATTTCTCTGCCGCGAGCCGCGACGAAGGCTCGCGTACGGGATCTACGCTAGGCAGTCCAGTGGCGCTCATCTCGACGTCAGCACGCAACTGACTCTTTAATCGGAACCAACACGATGCTCCGGATCACCCCATGGTTCCCCTCGGGAAGATGGTGTCTTTTTTTTTTACTGCCACCGGTATTGACAAGGTGTCGAGGATCCCAGCGTGAGTTTCTTGTAGGTATCTCGTGACTGGAAAATTTCTGCCCTAATTGTCACGGTGTCTCGTTACGTCATGACGTCGGAATGTGGTACCTCGGCACAGGATCCTATGGGCGTCCTTTGAAGCCATAACGTAACGTCGCCCTGTAAGATCACGTGACTCCATGAAATTACCAAACACTCTGACGTCATATGACGTAATGGTTTGTGTAAAATTTGATTGTGCGATGTTTGTAGCAAACACTCTGACGTCATATGACGTAATGGATTGTGCGAAATTTGATTGTGCGATTCGCAGCAAAGACGGCCAATTGTGCACTTGCTATAACGCTGAACTACGTACTTGCAGATATCCCGTGCGGGGGCATCAGTGGCCGAGTGGGGTGGCGCACACCAGCTCGGAGCACGTGGAGCGAAAGCTCGCGCTGCAGAACCCAGGAACCTGGGCTCAATCCCCACCCCTGCCCGTTTCGACCTGGATGAGCATCGTACCGGCGTGCGGTCGTGTATCACTACTGCGTGGTGCACGTTAAAGACCCCAGGCTAGCGGTTGTAGTGCACTGGCTAAATTGCTCATCTACAGCGAGTGACTCGTCGCAACATTAAAAATGGCTGACCAACGACTCGCTGTATAAATATCCACACAACCCCAATTAGTATTAGATATCCCGTGCTGTGGCATCGCCTGTCCCACCGGACGACGAGCAGGACCGCTGCATCATCTTGGAAGCCCACTCGTCATCTAGCTCTGCCACGTGCACTACACGCCTATCATGTCGACCATCTACTGAGCTTCACGGGCAACAACATCATTGCGCCAGCATAAAAGAAAACGACCACCAACATTCCGGGCATTGGCAGCAGCGACGGCCAACTGTGCACTTGCCCTAACGCTGAACTACGTACTCGCAGGATTAGTTCCATACACTGTGGTCTATATATTTTCTTGTTGTTCTTCTTGTCGCTGCTACCACAGCGTATAGTGCTATTTGTTTAAATTTTGTTGTTTGCTCACGAAATGGCAAAGGACCTTACCAAATTGTTTAATGAGTTAAAAGAAGGTTTGAAGAAAGAAGTTAGAATGCTGAAAGACTCATTCGACAAGGACACCAGGGCTGACCTGCGCGAGGTTAAGTCTAGCATGCACTTTATGAATGCCCATTTCGAACAAATGAAACAGAAGATAGATGATGTTCTAAAAGAAAACATGAACCTAAAAAACCTAAACGACAACCTTCGTCAAACAAACGAAGCGAGGCAAAAAAGACATGAAGCAGTGCCAGGCTAGGCTACTTCACTGTGTGCAATATACGCGAAATGTAAACTTAGATGTTAAAGGCCTGGCAAAACGTGGCAATGAAGACATTGAAGCCGTTTTGGCTCAGATTGGTGGCCTTATCGGTGAGCCGATAGAGCCCGCCGATGGTGAAGTGTGTCATCGTGTGCCAACAAGTATTGCGGGGGAAAGTAACATCGTCATCCAGTTTGCATTCCGCCGTAAACGCGATGTTGTACTATGAAGGCAAAAAAAGACGTGTTACATTCGTTGATTTTGGCTTGTCACAGGCTGTACCAGTCTTTGTGAATGAGCATTTGTGCCCACCGCTCAAGAGTTTGCTTGGGCAAGCTATCGGCAAAAAGCACGAATTTCACTGAAAATTTGTGCGGGTTACAAATGGAAAGATCTTCGTCAAAAGGACTGACAGTGCCCCGAGCATTCAAATTGTGACTAAAGATGACCTTGCCAAGCTTTGCTAGGAACTGATATAAGCTACTATCACACTACATGGCTAGGCGGTATCACGACTTTATTTTGCCGTCAGGTGTAATAGAATGTTTAGAAACTAGGAGCAGTCTAGCAGCCTTTCATCTCAATGTGCGCTCTCTCAAAAATAAAATGGATGCATTGGATACATCTATTTCTCATTTTCTATCCCAAATCGACGTTTTTTTTGTTTTTTACTGAAGTATGGTGTTATGATGGCGATGATATGTATGTCTTTAAAGGGTATAACAATTTTTTTTTAAATTGGAAAGAGAAACGTGGGGGAGGTGTTTCTATTTACGTTCGGCAAGACATCCGGTGTGAAATTCTGGGAACGTACACTGAAATGACTGAAGAATTTGAAATATTAACAGTGAGCAGTAATAATCTAATTTTTCTCAGTTGTATATAGGCCGCCGTCAGCGTGTTTTGATAGGTTTGGTTTGTTTTTGGGCAGATATCTCGACTTTATATCGGTAAATAAGTTAACCCTTTTTCTAGGAGGGGATTTCAATGTAAATACTTTGCAACATTCGACTCTTTCGTCACAATCGAATAACATTAGAAGCTCAAATGGTCTTATAAGTGTTATCCAGTCTCCCACTTGAATAAATATTTCCCCCTCAAGCGCCCTCGATCTTTTTATTACGAATGTTTCTGTAAATGTTCATGACGCTTTGGTACAATCGCTAGTGACATTAGTGACCGCATTCGCATATTCATATCCTGTTCCTATTGCACATCCGTAAAAAGGCTCAAATAGAGTTACATATGTCTTTCAGAATATATCCGAGTTTAGGACAGAGATCTGCCGCACTGACTGGGACCCAGTTTATTCTAAAACATGCTTAGATGAGGCGTCCAACGCATTTATTGACGTCTTCAGCAATATTTATATCTTGACTTTTTCCTGGGAAACGAAAACAGTTGCTAAAAATATTCGGAATCCCCGGATCACGAACCTCTGCACCTCAGAAAGTTAAAAAAGAGGAATCGTTCGTACAGGTCCTTTTTATCGACGAGAAATCCGGATAAACTGATCATTTCTCAAGCAATTTCGGAACCGCCTGACATCTGAGTTGCGAAAGGCTAAGCAAGAGCATTATACGCAGGTCTTTATTGGAAATTCTAGAAAAAACCCAGAAATAGTTTGGAAATCTATACGTGAAGTTTTACGCCGCAGTGGACAGCGTAATGATGTAGGCGAACTTTCAATCAATGACGAAAATATATCCGGGAGCGTTGTTAGCAGAACACTATAACACAGCTTTTGTAAATTTAAATTCGCCACCACATATTGTCGATGCTTCGAACTTTATTGAACACACAGCACACGATACACTTTTTCCAACGCCGACTGATGAACACGAAGTACAGGGTGTCACAAAGAAAATTTACACGGTTTTTATTTCCGCGAAAATAAGCTAGGCATCGCCGAACGCTCACTTCTCCGTCGAAAGGTAACACTAGAGGTCACAACCAGGTGCCAAAGTTTCAGCCCGATCTAATAACTTAATCAAAAGTTTTAATCAAAAGTTATAAGAGTTTCTGAAATTTCAGTGGGAAAATGGCGGCCGACGGAGTTTTCGAATACATGGGGCTCTATGGCACCAGAAACCGAAAACAAGCGAAAATGGGCTCCATTTTCCCATTGAAATTTTCAGAAAATCACTTATAACTTTTGATTAAGTCGCACATGGTTGAAAAAACCCCGAAACTGCGGGTAAACGACACAACACTAAAAAGTCTCTAAAACCAGCTGAAATTCTTATTATAATAATAAAAATTTCAGCTCTGTTAGAGACTTTTTAGTGTTGTGTCGTCCCTACCAGTCTCGGAGTTTTTTCAACCATGTGCAATGTACACCAGCTCGTTTGCGCCCTTACATCTTGTTGATTAAGTTATCGGATCGGGCTGAAAGTTTGGCATCTGGTTGTGACCTCTAGCTTACAACCTTAGGGCGGAGAATGAGCGTTCGGCGATAACTAGTTTATTTTTGCGGAAATAAAAATTCTGTAAATTTATATTTGCGACACCATGTATATAACGTGTTGGCAGGTCTCAGCAACAGTAGAAGCTGCGACACAGATGACTTACAAGTTAGGCCTGTGAAATTTGTTCTTAATAACATCACACCTTGCTTGGTGCACATTTTTAACCTTGCATCTTCATCAGGAACGTTTCCCCGTAAAGTAAATTAGCTAAGTCTCTGTTATATTTTAAGGAGGAGGCAGATATCTCCTAACGAACTACAGACCTATCTC
>JAZHYW010034054.1:0-11592 GCA_037355805.1 Ixodes ricinus | reverse complement strand
GCCTTTACCGTTCGGATTGCGTATTGTGCGGCACTATTATTTATTGCTTAAAGTGCCGGGGAATGCCGATTCTCTATTTCTTTGATAAATTGGGTGAAACCGCCGAGGAAATGGCGTGATTCAAGAGATTTGTATGAAACAAACGTTTCAGAACAATAGTTGAATAAGTTATAAGTTATAAGTTAAAATAAGTTATATTATGTACTTCATGCTTATACTCATTTTTACATAATGTACTTTATAGGCCATTTTTTGCTGTCTTATTTGCAGATCGTGTTTCTTCTCTCTCCTCCCTGACAATGTCTAATAGCGGGCAGTATGATTTATTTTGCTTCCTGGTGTTGTTTGTATGCATATGTAATTTTTTTACCTTGTATGGTGTCTAGTGTTATTACGAAATTGCGTTGCTGTAAATTTCTGCATGTGCGGATTCTTTTTTTATCCCTGAAGACTTCTAGCTACGTTGTGAGAATTCAGTTTAGTTATTTTAATTAGAGAAATAGTCCTTTCATATTTCCAATAATTGTATTAAACATTTATGAGCGGTTAAAACGACACATGGCTTCCTTTACATTTCCCTAGATTCTAGAATATCCAACAACCATCAGTGTTATCAGTTTTACATCCACATTTGCTCTATGACGAAGGCGGAATGTTGTTCCAATATAACTCAAAACGTTCAAACTTCTTGGATGATTTTACATATACAACTGTTCACCACGGACAATATAAACTGAAACACCTGAATCATTCTTTTTCTTTCTCCTGCGGTTCTCACGTGCTGTATCATTTCTAAATTTGTCAAGTAGTCGGAAACAAGGAACTCAACTTCGCATTCCATTCCTTGTTCAGACCATAGCTCTTTCGGAAACACTGACCGGCATCAATCATGACCGCGTAAGTTAATGACTCGAATGCTTTCCGTCCCGCTGATAGTTTTGAAAATATTTCAGTTGGAAGGGAAAGAGGCAGGAAGACAAGGTCACGGTTTTTTTTTGTGCTAACAGTTTCGCGCAATATACAGTGATTTTAGTCTTGGCTTTAATAGCAAAAGTATAAATTTCTCTCCTGCGATTAAATATGTGCTGCTTTATGCACAGCAATATAAGAACATTTGGTGAAAAACCCGAGACTGAGGTATTGGCAGACAACGACAAGAAAGAGAAGGAGAGCCCTCTCTTCCTTGTCGTCGTCTGTCAATACATCAGTTTCGGGTTTTCACTAAAAGTTTTGATATACACCTGCTCACTTGCGCCCTACGTTCTGCTCAATGTAAGAAATTTCGAAGTTTAATAGTTTATTGGCTTGTACATCTTCCGGTACGCCCATTCGCTTACCTTCAATCAATCAATCGATCAATCAATCAATCATTTTATTTCTTCAAGTCGAATATAAATTCGACTTGAACGGTCCACTCGGCACAAAAGGCAAGCAATTTGCCTGACGAGGTGCCAGCGGCCGGTAGAACTGCAAAATCCGAGTGGCAAATACAAAAAAAAAGAAAAGAATCCGCCCATGCAGAAACCTACAGCAACACAATATCGTAATAACACTCAGACATTATACAAGGTAAAAAAAAAAAACATATGCATACAAACAACACCAGGAAGCACAATAAATCACACCGCCCGCCATTAGACATTGTGAAGGAGTGAGAGAGAAGAAACACGATCTGCCGAAATAAGACAGCAAAAATGGCCTATAAAGATACACTATAGTCGGTGACAGTCAAGAACGAAGTGAAGCTCCTCCACCCCTTTCCCCTTCAGCGGAGCGAACACGGGAGAGGAGGTCACCTCCTCTCCACCGTTCGCTCCACTGAAGGTAAAGGAATGGAGGAGCTTCCACTTCGTTCTTGACCTGTCACCGCTATAGGTAAAAATGAGCATAAGCATGAAGTACATAATATAACTTATTTTAACTTATAACTTATAACTTATTCAACTATTTTTTGAAACTCTTGTTGGATACAAATCTCTTGAATCACGCCATTTCCTCGGCGGTTTCACCCAATTTATCAAAGAAATAGAGAATCGGCATTCCCCGGCACTTTAAGCAATAAATTATTAGTGCTTCGAAATTCAGAAGGAAGGCGCTGATTTTTATTCACGTGATTTTAAGTCATAAAATGACCGCATTTCCACGTGGTGATTGATGTTGATTTGGGCGAAGCTCGGGTGGTGCTGATGATACTGATTTTATTGTTCATAGGTAGTGCTGATGGTGCTTATATTTTGTATTGCTCATAGGTAGTGCTGAGTTCCGGAGTTGCGTTTCGACTTCATTATTACTGCTTTATGGTCGGTGAAATGCAGAGCCAGTGGTTCTTCTAGCGGATCAGCTTGGATCCCGCTAGAAGCCGTGGAGAACGCATCTCCACCGCTTAAGTCAACAGTCCATGTCAGAAAGAGAATGTGTGGTATGGAAACGTGGTTATATAAGCATTTGAAAATTTGACCGCAGCTCCCTCTCGTCTATAAACGTTGAGCCAATGCATGCAAAGTTTAACGCGATTATATACGCATTTGACCGCAGCACCCTCTCCTGTATAGACGTTGAGCGGCTACATGCAACGTTTCATTCATGACAAAAACTCCAGCTCTTGAGTTACTACCACATTTCAGAGGCCCCCTACTCGTCCCGCAGTCGTGGCCGAGTGGTTAAGGCGATGGACTAGAAATCCATTGGGGTTTCCCCGTACAGGTTCGAATCCTGTCGACTGCGCAAACATTTTTGTAGCGTTAGCTACACTGGCCGAGGTTGAGCAGTTTCGCGTGACTCTCATAATGAGCCGTACTCCGTGCTGCGCAAGCGCGACAAGCAGTGACGTCACACGGCGCATAGCTGGCGGGGCGGAGCCGCCGCCGCCGCGAGCTCTACCGCCACCGCACGCGCCTCGCCGGTCTTCACATTCCAGAGGAGTGACGTCATAGCCGCGGCAGACGCACTGGCGCCGCCGCGTGCCCAGCCGTGTGCCTCCGTTGCGCAGTAGCCAAGTCTGACGCTGCACCGGAGCTGCCCTGACGCGCCTCTCATTTTGTGCGCATAAGCTCACGCTACGTATATCCTGGCATAGCAGAGCTAAGCCACCGAAATCTTTTTTTTCTTTTGTATGGGAGCACGGACGCCGCCCGGCCGGCCGGACGGACGGACGGACGGACAAGGCTGACCCCAAGGAGCTTGCCCTAATATTTTGTGGTGTGCAGTAATTCTTTTAATGCGAATAGCATTCTTTGGATACTTCACGCACTTTTCGTCTATGTATCTATCTATCTATCTATCTATCTGGCTATCTAACCTCTTACGCCGCGGGTCGATAAATAAATAAAAAAGACCGGCGCCGGCTGGGATTCGAACCGCTGACCCTTTGATCAGCAGGCAGACGCGCTAACCACAGAGCTATGAAGGCAGTCATTCAACGCACTCTAAACGCTTGTTTATATCTTTGCCATAGGACGCGCTTACAGCGCTGTCACAGCTACCGGTGCGCGCGCGTTCCATGCACGAGGGCTCATCCGCTCTCGTGAGGCTGAGCACGGCCGCTAGCTCACCCTCTCCCGCGCTCGGGAGAGGGTGATGTAGCGGCCGTGCTCAGCCTCACGAGAGCGGAATGAGCCCTCGTGCATGGAACGCGCGCGCACCGGTAGCTGTGACAGCGCTGTAAGCGCGTCCTATGGTAAAGATATAAACAACCGTTTAGAGTACCGTTGGTTGAGACTAGCTGAGACGCCAGAAAGTCTGGTCGGTACCATTTTGAGTGTTTGTGCGTATGGCGCGTGCTTTGCTCGCCTTCCTAAGTGACACAAACGCACGTGCTGGGCTGCGGAGATCGTGCGCAGGGCTGTGAAAGTGTCAACAAATTTAGAATCGCCTCAAGAGTGGGCTGGCGTATCTAGAGTGTGCCGGCCACCTGACGAACGCGCATAACTCCGCACCGTTTGATGCTATTCGCATTAACGTAGATAATCATTCCCAAAGGATGGGTTCTGCTGATTTTTCCATGAACCTTTTAATTATGCGTTTTTATTATGCTATCTCAATAATAAAATCGTTATATTATATATATATATATATATATATGCATGAGATTATTCTTCCTTTACTATCTGAAATATGATTCCTCTTAAAAGCGTGTAGTCAAAATTCCTATACTAAGCTGACCACTTAAAATCACAAGCGCGACCTTCGCAGGCACCAGTCCCTTAATCTCATAGAGGCCTAACATTTAACTTTGATATTACTTCACAGCTGTCAAAATGGCGTTAAAAACGTGCGCGAATGGATAATTCGGCAGTTAGTTTCTGCATGAGTGTGCATGAATATAACATCGGTGCACGAATAAATAGTTGCATGAGACGCATCCAAAGTCATTCAAGCGCTTTCTACTTAAATATAGATGGTCAGAGGTGCTTCCCCTGACCATCGAACAAAGATCCTTAATTTCACATTACAAATTTAAGCCTAAAGTTGTAGCCTTAACCTCATAGTCTTTGTAATTAAATATACCCGTGCATATGTGAAGTGCATTGCTTTTTGCCTTGTTTTTATCGGAAAGATTTCATATTTTTAGCATCGTGTCAAATAAGTGTACAATTGCTCGCAGAAATTTTGCCACGCCACTTTTCGGATAATTGTACGTAATTCATCGGCGCTTATTTAGAACGAAATGAATTCTATTTTATTGTTACTTATTTTGCATGGTCGCTACAGTCAGTGAGAAGTTAAAGAACGCCGGGTGTGAATTTTTACGTTCGTATTTTAGATTCGTAATTAGTTCTCCGGCCTTTTTATCGGTTGATGCCGCAATTTCATTGGCAGCAGAGCTTTGATGCCACGTCCTGCGATTCTGAAGCAGTCACCGGCTAGAGTATAGAAGTCTACTGTACACTAAACGCTGTTAGGTTTTCTCTGGACATTTCAACAGATAGGCTGCGAAGGTATGTACGAGGGGCGTTCATAAAGTTCGTATTATTGTCACGAAGAAATAGAGATTCAGCAATCAAACTCGAGTAGGAGTTGAGACATTCTCTACATGTTCGCCACCAAAAGTTACCCACTTTTTCTAGCGATGCACCATATGCCGGAGGCCATTATTGTAGAACTCCTCGTTTTGAGCGTCCAGGAATCGCTCCACTTCAGCAATCACTTGGTCGCCGTCCTTGAAATGATTTCCCCTTATTTGGCCCACTGGAAGCTTCTGCACCATTTAACCAAAGTGTCATAAACTGGGACGTTGTCCCCGAACAACGCTCCCAGATTGGAATGAATATCCTTGGCATTGCTTACCTTCAAATGAAAAAAACGGATCACTGCATGCGCTTGGCACCGACGGACAGTGCCGTTTTTTTCGACTCCTCTAGCGGCGTTCCGAGCTACTATAGCATGCGATGTTTATACTTGGTTAGAAAAACCCCGAGACTGCGGGTAAACGACACAACACTAAAAAGTCTCTAGAGACGTTTTAGTGTTGTGTCGTTTACCCGCAGTCTCGGGTTTTTTCAACCATGTGCAATGTACACCAGCTCGTTTGCGCCCTTACATTTTGTTCTTGTTTATACTGTGCGGAAACTAGAGGGACCCGCGTTCATGTTGATGCCTGTTTTGTTTCGTTTTACTCAATCTTTTGTGCCGATAATACGAACTTTATTAACACCCCTCGTATATCTTACGAACCATATGTTATGACCGTACTTCAAGTGTATGCATGAACAAAAACGTATACTGATGCTTAATCAAATCGTTCATCAAATAAACAACACTCATTGTTCCACTTTTCAGTGATAATCAATTTAGCGTTCATTTGTAAGTTGTCGGCTATAAAATTTAGGAGATTAGAAGCCATGCGTAAAGGCCCGAATAATTGTTTAAACGCGAAAAAAAATGCTAGCTCCAAAGTTCGAATATGCGTACGTCGTAAAAACAAAGCCAAGCGTAGTACAATACCACGTGACACGGACAAGCACAAAAAACAAAAAAACTACGCAACAACAAGGAAAACATTTCGAACCTCATTTAGGCACCGATATTTGACTGCTGAATGTTAATATGAGAGGTCTTTGCCCGCGCGCCCAGGGAGGAAACGTCAGGCCACATTCCTGTCGGCTCTCCACGCAGATCCAGTTGTCAAACGAAATCGCTCTACGACGCGCGCCAAACGACAGACGGGAACAAGGTCAAGAAAAGCATTTGCCACTAATAATACCCAGAACCAACGTGCCAAAAAAAAAATGAGCGTGGAAAGTAAAATAACTCGGCGCTCTTTGAAGCGCGTCGTGGCTACTGGGGAACTGGTTGCGGTGAGAGCAGTTGGGCAACACCACCTAGAAGACTAGGCCTGCGCGCATCCACCCCCCCTCCTAAACGTCATCAGTAGTGGTCTCAAGCTGCGCCACCTAGTTTGCGTCAGCATCGCCGACTGCGGGTCCTGCAGCGTCCCATTAAAGACACCATAACGCGCGTCCGTCTTGGCGTCGCCGCGAGCGCGTAGTGGGACGCGTTGCACGACGTGCTGGCGGCGATGCTTTAGCAAGCTATAGGCGGCGCTACGTGGGTCCACTACTGATGACGTTCCAAGGGAAAAGGTGCAGGCCTCGTCTCCCAGGGGGTATTAGTTTAGACGCCGACTCCTTGTGCCTATCTGGTAGTACGTGAGGCGAGTATAAAAAAGTGCGGCTGTGACTCACCATTCAAATGCAACTGTAGCCACGCTTCCAAGTAAACAAATATTTGAGAGGTGAGGTTTGAGCGGGGGTATACCCAGCTTCAGAAGCTTCCTTCGTGCATAATGTCGCTGGCGGCGATCGTTGGAAGTATTTTATTTCTTTATTAGTTTTTTTTATTTCCCGGGGCGTCAAACCTGCCCGATCACGACCGTGGTAGGGTAGAGGCGGGAGTGAACGGCATCTATCGAAGCGGACGTTGTGACCGAGAGAAAGCGATGCTGAATGTTTTGCTACCTGCCCTGATCAGAGTTTGACGTAGTGGTAAAAGCTAAGTTTATGCTCAGGGCCTAGAATATGCAGGGCGTGACTCATTGTACGCATGATTCTAGTCATGATGTTTAAGCCGTGGGACTGGGACGGAAACTTGAGGATATATTAGAAGACACAGAATAAAGATGACAGATAAGTGTCTCAAACTCAGCTAACAAATTTTGTTTCATACAGCGCTTTTATACTCTTCTCCCAAGATCGTCCACAACGTCAAAACACAGATACACATACACACACTTTTGTTTTTGTATCGTGACTCAAGTCCTATGCTAGTTCGTTCCGAACGCAAAGCGTAAGTCCAAACAGTAGGCTCAGGAGGGATCCCCGACTGAAACAGGGTTCCCTTCTGGGCCTACTGTTTGGGTTTATGCCATTGTGCGGTCGGAACCAGCTGACTTAGGATGGAGCCATCTTAAAAAAAAGTGTGTGTGTTTTTGTTTTCTTACCCTGTGGACAATCTTGGGAGAAGAGTGTAAAAACGTTGTAATGAAATAAATTGTGTTAACTGATTGAAGATAATGTAATAGTGCAGGCGAGCTGGTTAAAGTTAGACCTTTCTAAAACCCAAGTCGGAGACTTCAAAGAAGGGACAAACACAAGACGTCTTAATTGAGACTTCTTGTGTTTGTCCCCTCTTTGTAGCCTCCGTCTTGGGTTTTAGAAATGTTTGTTACCCGAATATAAGACGGTTGTCTGTTACCTTTTGTCCGTTTCTTCTAATATACTTTCAAGGTTCCTACCCCGTCTCAGGGTTTAAACATCATGATTAATACGCACCGGCTCGCCTGCACGTTGACAAATTTTTCCGTGTTTTCTGTTTCCGTGATTGGTTCCTCGGCCTTCTCATCAACTGGCGGCCCAATCTCATTGACTGCGCAGCGCTAATATCGTACCTCGGTACTTGAAAGGGCCCATCGTTTCTTTCAAGAACCCCTCAAGATATTTTTTTAATCAATCTGGTTGGGACACGCGTTTTAAAAAATTAATTTTACGGAAACAGAAACACGGAAAAATTTGTCACATCAGCACAGTACGGCACCGGCTCGCCTGCAACGTGCAGGCGAGCCGGTGCGTATTAATCATGATGTTTAAACCCTGAGATGGAGGTAGGAACCTTGAAAGTATATTAGAAGAAACGGACAAAAGGTAACATACAACCGTCTTATATTCGGGTAACAAACATTTTTAAAACCCAAGACGGAGGCTACAAAGAGGGGACAAACACAAGAAGTCTCAATTAAGACGTCTTGTGTTTGTCCCTTCTTTGAAGTCTCCGACTTTGGGTTTTAGAAAGGTCTAACTTTAACCAGCTCGCCTGCACTATTACATTATCTTCAATCAGTTAACACAATTTATTTCATTACAACGTTTTTACACTCTTCTCCCAAGATTGTCCACAGGGTAAGAAAACAAAAACACACACACTTTTTTTTAAGATGGCTCCATCCTAAGTCAGCTGGTTCCGACCGCACAATGGCATAAACCCAAACAGTAGGCCCAGAAGGGAACCCTGTTTCAGTCGGGGATCCCTCCTGAGCCTACTGTTTGGACTTCGCGCGTTCGGAACGAACTAACATAGGATTGAGTCACGATACAAAAACAAAGTGTGTGTATGTGTATCTGTGTTTTGACGTTGTGGACGATCTTGGGAGAAGGGTATAAAAGCGCTGTATGAAACAAAATTTGTTAGCTGAGTTTGAGACACTTATCTCTCATCTTTATTCTGTGTCTTCTAATATATCCTCAAGTTTCCGTCCCAGTCCCACGGCTTAAACATCATGACTAGAATCATGCGTACAATGAGTCACGCCCTGCATATTCTAGGCCCTGAGCATAAACTTAGCTTTTACCACTACGTCAAACTCTGATCAGGGCAGGTAGCAAAACATTCAGCATCGCTTTCTCTCGGTCACAACGTCCGCTTCGATAGATGCCGTTCACTCCCGCCTCTACCCTATCCACAGTCGTATCGGGCAGGTTTGACACCCCGGGAAATAAAAAAAATAATAAAGAAATAAAATAACTTCCAACGATCGCCGCCAGCGACATTATGCACGAAGGAAGCTTCTGAAGCTGGGTATACCCCCGCTGAAACCTCAGCTCTCAAATATTTGTTTACTTGGAAGCGTGGCTACAGTTGCATTTGAATGGTGAGTCACAGCCGCACTTTTTTATACTCGCCTCACGTACTACCAGATAGGCACAAGGAGTCGGCGTCTAAACTAATACCCCCTGGGAGACGAGGCCTGCACCTTTTCCCTTGGAACGTCATCAGTAGTGGACCCACGTAGCGCCGCCTATAGCTTGCTAAAGCATCGCCGCCAGCACGTCGTGCAACGCGTCCCACTACGCGCTCGCGGCGACGCCAAGACGGACGCGCGTTATGGTGTCTTTAATGGGACGCTGCAGGACCCGCAGTCGGCGATGCTGACGCAAACTAGGTGGCGCAGCTTGAGACCACTACTGATGACGTTTAGGGGGGGGGGTGGATGCGCGCAGGCCTAGTCTTCTAGGTGGTGTTGCCCAACTGCTCTCACCGCAACCAGTTCCCCAGTAGCCACGACGCGCTTCAAAGAGCGCCGAGTTATTTTACTTTCCACGCTCATTTTTTTTTTTGGCACGTTGGTTCTGGGTATTATTAGTGGCAAATGCTTTTCTTGACCTTGTTCCCGTCTGTCGTTTGGCGCGCGTCGTAGAGCGATTTCGTTTGACAACTGGATCTGCGTGGAGAGCCGACAGGAATGTGGCCTGACGTTTCCTCCCTGGGCGCGCGGGCAAAGACCTCTCATATTAACATTCAGCAGTCAAATATCGGTGCCTAAATGAGGTTCGAAATGTTTTTCTTGTTGTTGCGTAGTTTTTTTGTTTTTTTTGTGCTTGTCCGTGTCACGTGGTATTGTACTACGCTTGGCTTTGTTTTTACGACGTACGCATATTCGAACTTTGGAGCTAGCATTTTTTTCGCGTTTAAACAATTATTCGGGCCTTTACGCATGGCTTCTAATCTCCTAAATTTTATAGCCGACAACTTACAAATGAACGCTAAATTGATTATCACTGAGAAAGTGGAACAATGAGTGTTGTTTATTTGATGAACGATTTGATTAAGCATCAGTATACGTTTTTGTTCATGCATACACTTGAAGTACGGTCATAACATATGGTTCGTAAGATATACGAGGGTGTTAATAAAGTTCGTATTATCGGCACAAAAGATTGAGTAAAACGAAACAAAACAGGCATCAACATGAACGCGGGTCCCTCTAGTTTCCGCACAGTACAAAGCAAGAACAAAATGTAAGGGCGCAAACGAGCTGGTGTACATTGCACATGGTTGAAAAAACCCCGAGACTGCGGGTAAACGACACAACACTAAAACGTCTCTAGAGACTTTTTAGTGTTGTGTCATTTACCCGCAGTCGGGGTTTCAACCAAGTATAAACATCGCATGCTATAGTAGCTCGGAACGCCGCTAGAGGAGTCGAAAAAAACGGCACTGTCCGTCGGTGCCAAGCGCATCGGGGATCCGTTTTTTTCTATTTGAAGGTAAGCAATGCCAAGGATATTCATTCCAATCTGGGAGCGTTGTTCGGGGACAACGTCCCAGTTTATGACACTTTGGTTAAATGGTGCAAGAAGCTTCCAGTGCAAATAAGGGGAAATCATTTCAAGGACGGCGACCAAGTGATTGCTGAAGTGGAGCGATTCCTGGACGCTCAAAACGAGGAGTTCTACAATAATGGCCTCCGGCATATGGTGCATCGCTAGAAAAAGTGGGTAACTACAATTTGGAGGCGTACATGTAGAGAATGTCTCAACTCCCTACTCGGGCTTGATTGCTGAATCTCTGTTTCTTCGTGACAATAATACGAGCACTATGAGACGCCCCTCGTACATACCTTCGCAGCCTATCTGTTGGAAATGTCCAGAGAAAACCTAGCAGCGTTTTCTAGTGTACAGTAGACTTCCTATACTCTAGCCGGTGACTGCTTCAGAATCGCAGGACGTGGCATCAAAATGCTCTGCTGCCAATGAAACTGCGGCATCAACCGATAATAAAGGCCGGAGGAGACTAATTACGAGTCTAAAATACGAACGTAAAAATTCACACCCGGCGTTCTTTAACTTCTCACTGACCAGCAGCGACCATGCAAAATAAGTAACAATAAAATAGAATTCATTTCCTTCTAAATAAGCGCCGATGAAGCCACGTACAATTATCCGAAAAGTGGCGATGGCAAAATTTCTGCGGGCAATTGTACACGTATTTGGCACGATGCTAAAAATATGAAATCTTTCCGACAAAAACAAGGCAAAAAAGCAATACTGCACTTCACATATGCACGGGTATATTTAATTACAAAGACTATGAGGTTAAGGCTACAACTTTAGGCTTAAATTTGTAATGTGAGAATCAAGGATCGTTGTTAGATGGTCAGGGGAAGCACCTCTGGCCATCTATATTTAAGTAGAAAGCGCTTGGAATGACTTTGATGCGTCTCATGCAACTATTTATTCGTGCACCGATGCTATATTCATGCACACTCATGAAGAAACTAACTGCCGAATTATCCATTCGCGCACGTTTTTAACGCCATTT